>JARHVA010004547.1:1450000-1521396 GCA_037957365.1 Torreya grandis | reverse complement strand
TACTAGATCTCCCTATGAATGTGCCTTTATGTATGCCCATGATTATAATAATGATAAATAGAGCTCACTCATGTATCCATCATTATATTTTGGTTTATGGTATTTTATAATGTGTCATAATCACTAATGCATGCACTCATAACTAACTTTAGTGTCAATGTATAATATCATTTGATTGACAAGGTCATATATTTTAATCCTCCACTAGTATCCTCATACCTCCCATATCTAACCACTCCATTGCATTCCAATCCCAAAATCTAAGGACCACTATATGATCTATCAAGTGTGGTAAGACAAATTGGCCTAGTACATAATGAATAAGATGAATTCCACCTACCATATTTATTGTCTTTTGATCATCTAATAACAATGTTATTGTATATTGTTTAGCCATAAAAACCAAGCATCCATAGTACATTGATATGGGTGCTAAACAACTTAACCCTGATTAATAGTCTAAAATGTTGGGATGCGTGTCACAACATGTAACACATTGTCATGTCCACCTTTATATGCATAGTAGATCACCATCCATAATATTAGGTAACCATTCTAATTAATAAATATGAAATCACTCATAAATCCAACTGGCAAATATCACAATGGGCCCCATTGTCTTTTGGAATCTATATAAAATACATTAAAAATTATGCACTAACTACAACCAAATAACATAACCTAAATCATGTAATGTGTCCCTCTCCAACTTTTCCTAGCATAAATCTATAATATATAATGGGACCTTCTGATCTGACTTGTGATAGATCACTTGAGTTATCATAAGTCTTATAATGGAATTTAAAATATTTTAAATGATCTAAATATACACAAAAAATAGTTTTACAACAAACCTATTTTGGTCATTGATATCTAAGTCTTTCATCCACAAAGCTAAGGATCTTATATCATTTGTTGAAACTCATGTACTACACACCACTAGTGTGATAATAATTAATAATCCTCACAACACATGAACATCATCTAAGGTGATATAAACCTCAATGGTATCCCTATTCACCACACAAAAGATATATTATTTAGTCTCTCTCATGTCCCTAAAAAGATGGAAACTATGTTTATGCTCAATGTGATTTATTGCATCTCCCTGATCGCACCTAAACTAAGTGTAGTACATTAAGCCTGATCCATGGTAGAAAATCTCCCTAATAGATCTAGTAATCATAGTGCATCCACTAGTCTCTATAATCTTTTATAATACCTCTATAAAATTCTAACTAATAGATCACTAATTAGATATGTACCCTAAAATTGACATAAACTATATTTCAATACAAAAAATAAATAAATAATCAAACTAACTACTTTATCAACCATTTAAAATACTCTAAGTCATATTCTATCTTTATAAATTTATATACCACATAGAGATCTACATTAACCATATTCTAAACTCAAGTTTATTGGCCATTTACTAAACTACATAATCCATCCAAAAATTATAATCTATCAGCCTTTGTGAACTAAATTATACTTTTATCCATACTGCATCAACCACCACATACATTTTCATCCATATACCATGTTATCCTCTAGGCTTGAAACTACATTGGCTACATCAATTTTATACTAAATTGACCACTCTATAAAAATATATTGACCACATCATAAACCTTTGGCTAGTTACAAAAAACCATTTATTCCATCTATATTAGCCTACCATATATTATCTTATTTAGGTGGTGATTTTTCACTAGGTTTTAATAAATACATTTCACCCACTTTTTCGCATTTAATCTCCTACGTATTTATCTTTTTTTAATTTCTCTCTATTACTAGATTTTTTGGGGTAAATTATGCTACATAGATTTCCCCAGGTGCCTATTTTTCCTAATTTTGTCCATCTTAATTAAAAATTTCTTAAAATTAATAATAAATCTACCACATACTTCGAATACACCACCTTCTAGTTTAATACATCCTCCAACATGTCCACCTAATCTAGGTTGGGCCATCATCTCTCTCTCTCTCTCTCTCTTACTAAATTTTGATACACAAAGCTCTTCTTTCCAAAAATAGAAAATGTGCAAATGAACAAGAATTAAACACTTTTATGGTAAATTTTTTTTAAAATAAAATCTTAAATTATTTACGAAAAAATATTTATCGTACTTATAAATTTATTTGTGTAAGTCATTTTTATAAATTCAATTAAGATTCAAAATCCTAAGTAATTAGAGAATTTTTTATTGATAAGATCATATTTTTTAAAACAGTTGAATCTTGTCATATTTTTTGTGTCTATCTCTTATTTACAATAATTTACACCTCTTTCCATCTACTTCACATGAAAATTATTTTCAATAACAAGATGGTGAGTGAAGGTATGTATTTACAGATTATTTGCTTTCATTTATTTTTTTTCCACTATAGTTTGTTAGTTCAATTAATTTGTTTCTACATTTTTCTCAAAGCACCATACCATGTTACACTCTAGTGCCATGTGATGTACTTTGAGTGGGGTATATGTAGACATTTAATTTTTTAAAACTTTATCATTTACTGATGATTTATCTCTTGCAAAAATTTACCAAGTTTCGTTCTCTCTAAGTGCATGCACTAAAGAGGTATTAGGAAAGGGCTAGAAATACTGATGGTTCTTCACGAGAGACATTGTTATTTATCTATCATGCTTATATCCACTATACTACCCTTAGAATTGATCCCCTAAGAAATATTCCCCTGTATATCCCTTAAATATACTAAGATCCATATTTTCCAACTATATCACATTAGATCAATGTAGTATTTCTTGAAGCCCACCAAATTTAAAACTAAGTTGGCCTAGGTCAATGTATTCCAAAAGTTATGACAGACACTTCATAACTATTTCAGCCTTGTCTAACCTAGTTCAAGGTTTATTTTCATATTTTTAACTACATTGAGGCTAGTAAACACCATTGTATAAAGCTTTATGAAGTGTTAGGATCACTCACCACTATAAATACAAGTCCTTATTTCAATCCAATAAGGAGGAACATTCATTTTCTCATTGTTATTTCTCGTAATTATACTCAAATATACATTTGGAGAAGTCATTGCATATATCTTATATTGGAGGAAAAATGTTTGACTTGTGGAGTATTAGATGCAATAGGATTAGGTCATTTTAGCCTAGATCTTGGTTCAACCTTTGTGTTTCTTACAACCATAATAATATATTTCAGAGGGTCATTAGGTAAGGGGGAATTTGGCTCGACAAGTTTGTTCAAGTTAAATATATTCTAACCTTATCTCCTTCATTTTTATAGATAAAAGTTGCATAATTACTAGATTAAATGAATTCATAACTCTTTGTTTAAATCTCTTCATCACTTATACTTAGTGTGGTTATAGGTTTTTTAAAACTTGTCAGTTCCCACCTTAGGTGACCTAGGCCCTCATTTTTCTACCTTGGTCCATTACCATTTTTATTTTTTTAACCATCCCACTTATTTGTGTTACTAACCTAGAAATACTAGATTATATTAATTTCAATATTAGAAAACATAGTTAGGGTTATTTCATTATATTTAATTAATGGAGGCTTTATAACCTTCTCTATTGATGTTTTATGATAAGTAAACCTCTTTATAGGTTTAACAAATCCATTTTATTTTGTATATATACATTAAGTATCAATGGAAACTATTTGATTTACATTATTTGAATTTGAATATATTAGATATGATAATTTTCATGTCAATCATATCTCATTACATACACTTTGTGTTCAAAGGATCAAAATAAATACATGATTATGAGACATGGTGCTATATAGTATCAATCACAAAAGAAGGGGATATGACAATGAACAAGTGTCAAAAGTTGAGGTATCTTAATCCTTTGACTCAACATGATTTAAATTAAGATATAAGGGGTCACATTTTTATATAAAGTTAATTAAAACCCCCAATCATGTGTTATAAAGGTAGGTGTCTAGATTAATAATACTAGGTAGCTTCATTAATGGAATCAAGCATATAATCAGTCGTGAGAAAGAGATAAGAAAAATGTTATTCATCACCTCCAGTCAAAGTGAAAAGTATTTATATGTTATAATAATAATTAGAGTTTATCCATTATTATAAAATTGAAGAAGATAGACATACAAGGATAGTTTAACTTGAGGTGATTAAATATTTGTCTAAAATTATCATAGCTTAGCTGAACATGAAATATTATTTAGATATAATAATGGAGACAAAAAATGAATTAAGGAGAATGGTTGATTCTATTGAGAGGAAATATTCATATGAGCTAAAGAACATTATTTACACAAGATGTCAAAATCATGACATGTGATGAATTCTTAATGCACCTAAGTCAATTGATAATTTGGTTGCTCAACCATTGAGTGTAGACAAAATTAGTCTTAAGACTCCACAAATAAATCAAGTATAGATCTTGGCACATGGATAGGTGTTTATTTGGGACTAGTTGATATCCCTTAGATTGAGCATGAAATTGAGTTGATTTTGAAATCCTTTGTACAAAATAAGATCTAAAAAATAGTTAAAGGGATGATAGCATAAAATGATCCCTAATAGAATTGAGTGGTAGAACATGTTGAGATGGTCTCAATGGACAAGTGTCTCTTGTGTTTTGGCCCCATGTACCCACTCTTTATTTTTTACTTTTTTATGCATGCTTATTATTTTAATAAGATTTATGGGGATCTCATTTCTTTTTATATAACAACATCTCTCAAATATTATAAATGGTTTGGATTTTAATGAAAACTCTAAGAATTACAAAAATTCCTAGGAATGTTTTCCTCTTCTTTATTTTATATGAAATCCTTCATAAATTATTATAAAATATATGGTATATGTTTTTTGTCTTGTTATATTATGGTATGAATCTTGATGGTTTTATGTGTGCTATTTTAGGTTGATTAAATAACTAATCTGATATCTTTTTCATATTATTATGCTTACCTAAATAGTTATACATGAATGTGTGTTGTTAAAACTTTGTCTAGATTTTCATATTATGAGTTAATTTTTTAGGGATCATACCTATAATAAATTCTTCCACAAACTCCCTAGGTTGTCTTGATTATTTTTATCCCAAGTATAATTACCTAGATAGAGGACAATTTTAGACATATTTATAGATAGTCCATGCAAATAATAATAGTCCCCATAAAGGCTAAAAGATCACTCTTAAGCCTTCCCCTTATTTTTTTTTATGGTGCTTTTTTTGACCCACTCTTATTATTAGTAACTTATTTTAATATTCATCTTCAAAAATTTGGCATGCTCTCTAGATTTAGAATACTTTTTAGATGCATGATTGATCTCTTTGTGTCAGGTTCTTAGATTAATTTATAACAAACTACATAGGAGAGGATAAAATTGAAATTCATGCCCTAGATTGTCTTTGATAATTATAAAATAAGATGAATTTTATCCCATTCATTCTTGTAGGGTGTGTATAGAAAAAACATCGATATTATCCATGAGTAATGAATCTATACAAAAAGGTTTAAATCTAAAAAAGATCTTAAATATGAGGATAAAACATAAATTAAGCTATAAAATATAAATACAATAAATCAAAAAAGGTGTGGACATAATTATTTTGGTATATATAATCCATAAGAACAAATAGGTGAAATGGAAATGAGAATTTAACCAATCATAAAATTTAAAAAAACATAGATATGAACTAGATATAAAACATTATACTAAAAAATGAAATCTTAAGGAAGAATGTAAGATTATTCAAATAATGTATGATTTAAATCATTACATTTGATATTTTATATATTTTAATAATGAAAAAAATGATAAAATTATTGAAAAAGGAATATCTAAAATTTAGTAATGTAAAAGAGTAATATTATATTAGTCCTAGTGTATAAAAAAAGTAAACATGAAAAATAAAAATTATGTATTGGAAATTAAAATTGAAAAAAGGTAATAAGATGATGGAAAAATACACCTTAAATAGCTATGATTTATAAATTCATAATTGAGTTGTGCAAACTTATAGCTATTATGTCAAAACACACACAAGTTACGTAAGAAGCTTAGGAGCATGAGATTTTAAATAAAACATGCTTTCACATTCTAATTGATTGTAGATTGATAGTTAAAAAGATTTATATTTTTTATTTGATTCAAATTTATAATTAATTCTAATGTCTTCCAAAAAAAGGTTTAAATAATTTTTCACTATGTAACAAAGGGATATGTCATGTTTGATGGAAAAAAGGTACGTGTATAGTTTTGTAGATATGGTTGATCTACAATATTTGAGGTAACATTTGAGAGATCAAATCAATGTGGGTATATATAAATATTTTGAGGATGGAAGCCAAATGTAAATCGTATACACTAGTTTAATATTTTTGGTAACAATTATTTTCAATCAAAATTTATGACCATATGAGTTCACTGTACCAAGTAGATTTGACATTTTTCATAGTCAAATTTTCATCATTTTCATATGTTTTCAAAACTATTATCAACACCAATTTTTGAAGAAATTAGAATCACCAAATCACTTTTGTTAAGGATGAAACTTTTCATTGAGGAATAAAATTATAAGGGAAAAACATGGATTCAATATTCATAGTTAAATAAAATTTGAATCAAAATATATGGCTTCATGAAATTAACATATCAGGAAATATGGCATTTGTTAACCTAGCCAAATAAATTATTTCAACCTAGATAATATTATTTAAGGCTATAAATGTTTGGTTAAATTTATAAAAATGATCTAAATATCATAATTTTTTTTATTAACATGTCAATTTAAGATTTTTCTAAGGTGGATATAAGTTATTTTATTTAATAAAGAATGTAATTTATATTAAACTTAAATACATGTATTTATTTATTCTAGTTTTATGAACAAGGATAAAATTTGAACTATAGATAACTCTTCATGTGAGATATGAATTATTTTATTCGGTATACATAGCTTAATTATTAATAATTTGTATTGAGCCCATTATTATTCAAAAACATTTGGAATATTTTTTTTCAACCTTATGAAATATTAATGGCTATTTTGTGAGTTTGTCTCAGTTTTTTATTTTCTCAAAAAATCATATTTTTATTTTGTGATTTAAGTGATAATTTAATTATATTATATTTTCTTATTTTAAGTAGTTTAGATTGTGTAATTCTATTTTTTTTAACATTTGAGTGAACTTATCTCTTATCTATTTGTTATGGATAGATGTTGTATTGTTATTTTTAGTGGTTTTTTATCTTTATAAAAAAATCATGGAGGATTTTCAAATTGTATTCAATTGATAAATTTATTTTTCAAAGAGATAGTACAAAAATTTAATCATATTTAGTTATTCCTTGGTCTAGATTGCAACTTATCAATTTGTATTTGAGTGAATGCTAAATTTGGTGAATTTTAGTTATTTTATAAAAAATTGTAAAAAGTGTTGCTTAACCCAAAACATTACTCAAATAAAATACAATATCTATTTTTTTCCCTACCCTTCTCTCTTTTTTATCATTTTTATGAGATTTGGTTACTTTAACATAACATAATTGAAAATGTATGTCCTTTGTTTTTGTTATCACTTGATTGAATTTATTTTGGTAGGTTGTGGATCATATGCCATAATTCTACCAACAAAACATAGGATATTCTCAAATATTCAATTCTTTCCTTGGAGTGTAAAATCAATGATCCTAAAACAAGAAGGTACAAACTCATTGTCTATGTTGTGAATAAAACTGACAATAATAGATTTATAGGCATTAGAAGGAGGTATATTGCAATTAATTTCCCTCCAATTCATGGTTTTGTCTTAGTTCAATTTTAAATTATTAAAAAATAATTATTTTATGAATGACTCAACAAGCCAACAAATATTTTAATTTCAATTTTTTAAATTATATATATATATATATATATATATATATATATATATAGTTTTAAAAATTAAAATTAATATAATTTTTTGGATTGATGAGTCATGCATAAATATCGTAGGTATTCAACATGATTTTCTAAATGATCCATTTGTTTTTCCCCTAGTTTTCTAAATAATAGTAAATTAACTATTGAAGAATATCTTGTTGTTTAAAAGTCATCCATGTAAAATTTAATAGTGTAGTTTGCATATTATTTTTATTAAATTTAGAGGAAGAAGATTATAATTAGTATTTAGACTTGACACCCAATTCAATTACTTGTTGGTAAAATTTTGAAGATGATTTTTTTATTTAATTTGGTCAAATGATTGATGCTCATGTTTTTATAAAATAATTTATTATGATTAAAACATAACCTCATGAGATAATTAGGGAATTTAATTTCTTATTTTTAAAAAATATATAACAAAAACTCAATTAGTCATAGACTTTTTCTTGCAATGATTTTAAATATGTATTTTCATGCTTTTGATCCATTAACAACAATTTATGTGATAATATCTACAATAAATGATTTATTTTTAGATTCTATAGAATCTGTTTAGGTTGAAAATAAGTTATAAAGCACAAAAAGAGGCTATGTGTATGCTCATTTCTCTTTTAGATTTATTATGCTAGATGATGAAAGAAATCAACAAGTCATGATCCTTTCATTGCTCCCATGGAATCTTTTTAGTATGAGGAAGTTGATCGTGATGTTTATAATTTTATGAATAATTACATGATTGATAGAGAATTAGACATTTTAGATGATGATGAATACGAAAATAAGTTTAAATCTAGAAGAGAATAATAAACACATGCAAAATAAGTTAAAAATATGTTTATTTATCATATGATTTAAATACCAAAGAATTGGTATTTATTGAATTTGTTGCTCTAAACATCATAATCCCCAAAATTTAGGTTAAAAATAAATTTGTTTACACTTAGCTAGACTTTGAGTTAAATATTCCCTATACAAATGTTTTTTTTTCAATTTTAAAATTAAGGAAACTAATTAAATTGAACACATGCATGTAATTTTTTTTTGTTTAAAATAAATAAAATAATATAATATTTTAATGAATATAAAGATTTTATTTCATGTTTAATAAATTTAACGAGAATAACATTTCTCCTACCAAAGAGTGGGAGACGTTCTAAATAAACTTTTAAAACCAACCCCCAAATTTATTGGGAATTATTTTTTTAAAATAAAATATATTATATTTTATTAATAATAATAATAAAGTTTACATTTCACTTAATTATTTATTATAAATAAATTAAATGTAACCATTCATCCGTTTCAAATAATTTATCATAGTTGATAGTTGTTCACACTTGTGTGTATTCATGCATTACTCTTGAGGTTTTTCACGCTTGGAATATGTGTATGTGTCATAATTGAATTCATATTTTATTTGAATCAAATGTAATTATTATATTTTTGAAAATTATTTTGATATTTTCAAGAAAATTTTAGAAAGACTTCTCATTTTATATATTAATTTCGTAATTGCATGCTTAAGAATTGTTTGAGAGATAATAAATTTTTATAAGGACATTAATATGCGATTGAAATAAGTAATGTATCATGAATTTTATCCATATATATGTATAAAATTGTGGTTCCCATGCTCTCTTCAAAAAAATAAAGGATTAGAGAATTAAAACACCCACACTAATAGGAAGGATAACTTCCACCAAGGTTATAGATGCCTAGCTAGCAACAAAACAATGCTCAGATTCTCATAAACTTGTGTTCAACAAAAAAAAATGTTACAATAAAAGAAAATAGCAAAGGGACCTCATATTTAAGTTTGATTTTTATTAAAAATATCATAATAATGGAAAATATTTTAACACAATTACACACATTATAAAAAATGAGAATATGTTTTGTTCATTTCTTTTTTTATAAAGACTACTTTTTAATACCATTAAATTGATAAATTTTGGGGTCTCTAATACTCAGGAGTATTTCACTAATGAGTCACCATTTTATATTTCCCTATATGCCCAAGCTTTGGACTATGAGATTTTAGTTAAAAATGCTTTCAAATTCTAATTTACTATACATTGGTAGCTTATACATATAATGAATTTTTCAGGTATAAAGGAATGTTAAATGTGTAACAAAGGGATAGGCCTAGTTTGATGAAAAAAAATGTAGATGTATAATTTTATAGAATTGATTGATCAACACTGTAAAAGACCGAATCAAAGTGGATCTAGATAAACATTTTCATTAAGGAAGTCAAAATTCATAGGAATAAAATGGTTTAATATTTTTATTATCAATGTATTTCAATAAAAGTATATGGCCACATAAAATAACCATACTGTGTAGATTTAACATTTTTCATTCAATTTCACAAGTTTTGAAAACTAGTTATTGATAAAATTTCTTGAATAAATACACATCATCACATCAATTTGGATAAGGATAAAACCTTTTATTTTGGAATAAAAATTTAAGAGTAATAAAAGAATCCAATATAATTATTAAAATGTTTTTTAATCAAATTAAATGGCATCATGAAATTATCACATTAGGAATATTTGGTAATTATTATATTACATAAATAAATAGTTTTTACTTGGATAATACTACGTAATGATATATAATAGTATTTAATGCTATAAATTTTTATTTAAAGTTATTAAATATTATATAAATCTCAAGTAAATATGAAATAATAAGTCAACTAAAATTATTCTAACGTGGATATTAGATTATTTAATAAATAAAGCATGCAATTCAATGTATTATTATTATTATTATTATTATTATTATTATTATTATTATTATTATTATTATTATTATTATTATTATTATTATTATTATTATAGGGATTAAGAAACTCTAGTTAACTCTTCATGTGAGTTATAATTAATTAATTCGGTCTACTTAGCTTTATTACTAATAATCTATATTGAACCCATTACTATTTAGAATTCTTTGGAAGGTAATTTACAAGTGTAATAAATATTCATAAAAATTTTATGAGTTTGTCTCAATCTTCTACTTTCTCAAAAATTTAGATTGATCTTATGTAATTTTAAAATATTTTCATACTAATTTAATTATATTTAATCTAATTATTATAAGTAGGTTAGGTTTTCTAATTATGATAGTTTGACCATTTCAATAAGCTTATCTTTGATCCCTTTTACTATATATAGATGTGACATTATTATTTTCTATAGTGGGTTTTCAAATTTATAAAATTGTTAAGGATTAATTTTTAATTAGTAATGATATGATCAATTTATTTTAAAAATAAATAGAACTAACATTTACTCATAAATTTGAGTAGCCCTTAGCTACTTACGCCATCTTCATTTATATTTGAGTGAATGTTGAATTTTATTGATTCTAGTTGTTTTTAAATAAATATTGAAAGGTGTTAATTAAGTGAAAAGATTACTTAGCTGAAATCTTAAGCTTCTTTTTAGCTCTATCCTTACCTTGTTTTTTTTAATTTTTGATGAGATATAATTATTTTAATATTGTATCATTTTCAATATCCATCATTAGATTTTGTTTTGATCACTTGGGTGAATTACTCTTCATGGGTTATATGTCATATACTATTATGCCACCATGACTACATAAGAGAGTCAAACACTACAACTCAGGCCTTGGAGTTGGAACCACCAATCCTAAAGTGAGAGGGTGAAAACCTATTATATGTGGTGTGAATAGAACCCACATCAACAGTAGTTTTTTGTATGAAAATATGAGGTGTTAACTCTATAGTGAGGGGAAAGATATTTGTGATAATAGTGCCTATGGATGGATCATAAATCTAATTAAACTTGATTGATGTTTCCATCATCCTAGATTTATTTCATAATTTACACATGTTCCCAATATTAATTTTATTTATTTCCTAATATTTGGATATCTCACTTTTTTTACAAATGATTCATTGATTTGATTGATAGAAATGCATAGATATTGTCTTAATCCTTATTCTTGACCTAAATTTCCATCAACTCAAAAAATAATTATGTGTTGGTAAATGAATTTTGGAGTTGAAATTATGTATTCTTCACAATAGAATCAAAGAACAACATATTTTTTTGTGGTGTGAATGGAAAAAACTACCAAATGTTTTACCTCATCTTCTCTAGATATGAAGATGCAACTACATTTAATTGTTTCATGATCTTATTTTATTACAATAGTTAAATGTGAAATAGATGAATCTGTCATATTTCTAATAATATATACGGGAAGGGTTGTCTCTCTTATTATTTATTTCAAATTTATATGTATACTAAAATTACATGGAATAACTTTGAATAAATAAAATTCTCTAGGAGATAAATTGTACTTAGGTTGAATTTATAAATAGTAGAAATTAGCAGTCGTGACACATGGATTCAACTTAGATAAAAAATGGACCAAGAAATTGATGTAAGAAAAAACAAACATTCCTACCATTTCTACCTAGATAAAATAAGGAGAATATTGATCTCAACCTAGGAAAAAAATGTGTAATAATCTAATAGTAACATAGATGTGTGTGAAATTATGCTCCATGTAAATAAAATATATTTTAAACAAGTGTGAGATCTATTTGGATATCCCAAGGATAAAATTAAGAGTAGTGTGGGGTATATGAGGTCATAGAGATAATGAATTATACACAAATGTAACAAAAATGATAACATAGGGAGTATACAGTCTAAAAAAGTGTCTTATATGAAAATTAGGTGTCTACACTAGAAAACATTTTCATGTTAACTCATCCTGTAAAATATTTCATAAATATTTTACTAAGGAATTATTTTTCCACCCATTTCCTCCTTCATTTCAAGTGTTTAAGTGTACATGATTTATTTACATTCAGAATCCATCACAACACATTAATTCCTTATTTACATCTTAAATTAGTTTTTAGCATGATGAATATATTATGACTGAGTTATTTTATAGGAGTCTCATTGGATATTCCCTAAATTACTTTTATGCCATAACTAAAGGATCTGGGCACAAATTACATGGATTTATCTATCTCTTACTAGTACATTTTTCAATAAATATAAGTCAAATAGTCATATTAAATAAAAATTCTCTAATCAACTAAGGACTTAATAGTTCTATTTCTAAATATGTGCATAAATTTGAGATCATACATTAAAAAATATAACATCAAAACCGAGATAGTGAGGTTAAATTTATATTATAACATATTTTTCTCAACATACATGAAGGACAAATTAACTTTTATACATGTGATTATTTTGATGAGTTTTAACATGTGCTACAAAATAATTAGTTTAAACATGTGGATGTTAATATGTTTAGGTATACATCCTTAATTTTAACATATATTTCATACAAATATTATAATGATCAAATTCAAATGTAATATTAATGATGCACCTAATTTACAAGCTAAGAATGGGGTACAATGTAGTTGAAAAAAAATACAACCAAATGATAGGCTTATCTTTCCTTCCTCTACACCGAAGTGATAATTTAAGACACTACAAACCCAAGTCATAACATAATTTTTTTCTCTATTATAATGTGATTTATTTACTAGATCAATAAAAATAATATATATCTTGATATTTTTTTTGTTACTTGCACAATATTCCTTTTATTTCATCATAAAAATAATAGAACCTCTTTTTTCTAAGGAGTTTGGTCTTCTAGCTTAATCAAGTTCGGTTGTCTTATTATCCATGGTCTAATTGAAAATTTTCATGACAAGTTACAATTTTTGTAATACAATAACTTGACTCTTTAAACCAAACATGAACTTAAAATATCCATTGCATGCATTTGGTTTATAATCATTTTGAAAATTAGATCTATATTGATATAACTTTGTAAAATTATTTAGATCTGATAAGTCCCAGTCTATTTTGTATAATGTTTTAAATTAGATTAAATTTATCATTTCAAAACTATTTCACCTTAAATTTATATAGCTTATCTCACTATTTCATATTTCTCTACTTCTTTTCCTTAGAAATTTATTTTATTTTTACTTTTTTTCCAACTAAAATGACTAAGTGTTCCTACAATTTTATTCTTTTATTTTGTCATTTTTTCAAAAATAGGCTCAATTTGATTTGTAATTAATCAAGTGTCTAATTGTTTTGAAAGGTATTTATACTTAGTCACTTTTGAATTAACGGTCTTAGCCTTTTGTTTTCAAATTCATATTTTCATATTCTAACATCTATGTGATTCCCCATCAGATAATGGTTATCTAAATTTCCACATGCATTCCTAAAAACGTGAGGAGCTACCACATTTCAATCATTTTATTTATTGGGGCTCTTTTTCCTTACCCATTTTCACCTAAACCTCTTGGATCAACAATATCATGCTACGTGGCATAATCTTACATCCTTGTTCCTTTGACCCCCCTTTTGTTTCCTTAATAGAGCATAGATCCTCCATTAAACTATATCATGACATGTGGCATGATATAATTTTTTAGGGCCTTAGGGTACTTTATATACTAACTACACTAGTTGAGCCCCTAGATGCCTTGGATCATGCCAAGTGGCATGGTCCCATTTATCTAGGCCCCCAGGGTGGTTTATATGTTTATAAGTCTATCATTTATCCCCAGATGAATGATATCTAGATGTGTGTCAATATATATTGTCAAAAAAAGGTTACAAGTTAACAAACAAACTAAATTCTAATCAATCCCTGAATGATTAAATTGGCAGACAATTGGATAAAGTATTGGCATCCACATGAGTATTTGAATTACATAAAATTGATGACCACCTAACCCATCAAAATTGTCGTAGACTTGGCATTGTTTTCAATTTGAATCTTAATTTTTAAATATGATAAAGTATTAATATTAAAAATTTTATATACCACTTAAATGGATTTGAAATAGAAAATTAAGTCTATTTATATATTCTCTTTAATCTAAAAGACCTAATCATTTATTTGATTGGCTGGATTAATTATTTATTGACAAAGGCCCCTTATGGGTTATTAATTTTATAGTTTATTTGTTTATTTTATATTCCTTATTTTATTATCATGAAGTTTAATAGCTAATGTCTAGTATATTCATTTGAAATCTAAAGTCTAGTCTATTCATTTAAAGACTAACATTCATTTTTTATTTGTAGGTCTAGATTTGTAGAGAAGTTACCACTTTTCAGTGTCTCAGATATCCATGGCTCTAGAACAATTTTAAATCATAACCAAACCTTAAACTCTTTGTGTTCCTAAGAACATGCCACATGGCATGATATCTATTCTTTGGTCCCTTAAGATGATCATGATAAAATGAGTAGATAGAAAACCTCCTAGCTAAATGAGTTGATGCTACATGGAATCATCCTTTTTCTCCATGCTTCCAAACCAAATGGGAGAGGTAAAACATAGTGTAGACCAAGTGAGTTATTGAGTTGATGCCATGTGGCATAATATCAGGATTTTAACAAAATCAATACATAGAATGATGTCTAAACAATTATGAAGATCTAGGTTAGTGAGATCTTGCCACATATCAAGATCTCATTACACCATTATTTAAATAAATTTTATGATCCTCAGTAGATTAAAAATCAATTAGAATATGCCATGTAATAGGATCCCTTCACATCAAAGACATGTATTTTTTTAGATGTGATAATGGGGCATGTAGGGTAGCCTTCCAAAGGCTGATATGTGGACCTCTATGAAATAACTCAGAAGTTAAAATGACACCCATTTTACCCATCTAGCTCATCAAAATAAAGTAATTGGATTGTGCGTCCAATCATATTTGTGCAGTTATTGAACATATTATCACCTAGTGTAAATATATCATAGAAAAAGATTCCAAAGTAGATCAGATATAGGACTAATTTAGATCATAGTGTGCACATCAGATCAAGCAAGCTAAATGTCACAAAAATACAAATACAACCTATGTAGATTCAATTATAAAGATGATGTTTCATATTCAAGGAATGAAAACTTATGCCGCTAAATTTAATACAATATTAATCAATAAAAAGAAGGGATGGAATTTAACTCAAATTTTTATTAGTAGAAGTAATGCATTAGTCTAATATTGTCATGTTACTAGTGATCTAATGAACATCATTTTTATCTTTCAAGATAATCACACATTAAATTTATGCCTTGGCTAGTTCCTTTTACTGATGTTTGTAACTGATTGATGAGTGGGTAGTGCATTGAATAGTTTACACCACTAGGCTAGTGGGTGATACTATTTAAAGTCTATATAAGGCCACCCATAGGATTGAATTAGGGGTTGGTAGATTAGTGTTAGAATAGAGTAGACAAGAAGACATTTTTCATGCATTTTCTAGCTTTCCTAAGTTATATTTTCTTGTAAACAATGTTATGGTGAATTATTTTATATAATTCCCCTAACTGATGTGGGTCCAAACACTATTTTTCAAGTAAATATGTAACAAATTTAAAGGCATTAATAACTATTTTGGTGATTTTGTCCATATTCCTTTATAGCTAAATACTTTAGACTCTTAAACCATATTTTTCAATGGTTGTGTGCTTACTAGATAGGTTATATATTGGTTTCATGAATTTCATCTAAGTCAAATGAATTAAAATTATTGTACCTACAAAATAGGTTGACATTTTTTCTTTACGTTTATGGTTTGTTATTTTTATACATCTATTAGAGTAGGTATAATAGATCTGAAGTTGTAATCCATGTTTATAAACTTTATCTTGACTTCAAACCTTATCATTATTGTTAGTTTATTGTTGAATCCATGTCTCTAATGAAAATTTATTGAATCAATTATATATTCATGAAAAATTCAATTGTTCATGATTGTATAAGCAACTATCCCACAAAACCATACATATCATTTATCTAAGTTTATTCTAAATAATCCCCTTCAAATGAAACATTTTTACATCAAATACTAAAATACCCTAAAAACCAAGACTTGGAAAATAGAGATCTTGGGGAGATTTTGTATCCTTTTAGTAGAGGCTAGGTGAATTCCATCTTACCTAAGATGTTGTGCTAAAAAACACATCAACATATTAGTTCTCAAGAGAGGGCATGAATTGGAGTATATTTGGAGAAATATTTTTTATCTTATCTTATGGCCATCCTTCATAATTTTACCACTCTATTATATGTTTAAAATGAACATCAACATATCGGTGATATAAGGAGGGCCTAATGTGGAATATTTATTTAGATCTAAGATTAGTTTTATTATTCTACCTATATTTTTCATACACTATTTTGTGTATAAATAACACACTAAAAACTTTGTAAAAAAAGGGATGAATAGGATATTATTCAATGTTTATGTCTAATTTTTATCTCATTTTATATCTTTAATCCCACCTAGGTCCTTAACATGGATAGGTGTAAGTTTTACCATATGAACATTCTAGTTCTTACTATTGACTTGATTAACAATCCTTAAGTTTTTTTAAATAAATATACCCCAGGTTGGATTTAAACTATTGAAGATAATGTACATGCATTTAAAGAACCATCATCTAAACCTAAATCTAACATGAGGATGTTTCTTTCCACTTATTTATCTATTCTTTGGATAAAGATGCTTAACATTAGTATATAAATTTTCCAAATGGATACATCACTTCATGGACTATTTTTGCATGATCCTTATACTTTGTAATATCAATTTGATACATCCTATGTATATCCTAATGAACAAATATGTTCATCAAATAACCATTTACACTAGTTATGTAGGAGCTTGAAAAACCCATTCCTACAAATAGAGGTGAAGTATATCTTTTGTCGTGCTATGTCATGTGACTTGGGATTCAATGCATAAAAACTAGCAATAAAAACAAACAAAACCATATGAGATTTTTATCCTTGGACCTCTATATGTGTGATTTATAACCTCATCAATATGCTTACTTGGCTCTGCTTAATCCTTTTGGAAATTTGGTTAAGTATAGAAACTTAGTGATTTTTGTCGAAGTAGCTAATTTTGCATCCACATAACTTCTACCACACTTCATTTCATGATTTAAAATATGTCACATAATAACTAAGGGCTAATGTTGTCACAACCATATGAATAGTTCCCCCAAAACCATCCATAGGTGGTAGTGGTGACATAAGCAAAATGCCTTCTCCAATTTTCTTGTCATAGACCCAAAGTGTCTAGACGATAAATATAAAGAAATGGATGAATTCCTCTCATATACACAAGTATTCCAATCATCCTTAACCTTTCATATGATCCTTTGAATATTATTTAATCACCATACTCAGGCCTAAACATCAATTAAATGATCATATTGACCCTTTTGACGTCAATGACAATCATATTTCTAATAATCTCCCCCTTTGTCACTAATGGCAAACTAAATGCTTTGATATTCCAATATTCTCCTCCTTATCTGGCATTTCTTCCATTAACTTCTAATGAGTATGAACTAAATATGTTAATACAAAACTTTCCCCCCCTTATGCAGTGGCACATTTTCCTAATCTTAACTTGGACACTTTCTCTACTTCTTTGACATTTCCAAAGAGCATTTGCTCTTCTTCTCCCCCTTTGACATAAATGGCAAAGGAACTCTTTCTGACTAATTTTCTAAATGTTTCTCCCACTTTATCTAATAATGGAGTTTGTCTAATAATATGTAACCATCAATCATTAGAATTTTGCAAAATTATGCATCCCTAAGTTTCCTTTTTTCTCTTCTTCTAGTGATTAATAAAGCTTCTATGAGACTCCACCTAGACTCATGCCCTATGACTATGATCTAGTGATGCGATGTAAGATCCATCCCTCCCAAATTTTGTCTCAAATATTCAAATTGTTCCTTGGTATAGGTTTCATGAATATGTCCTTAATTTGATCCTTAGTTAGCACATATTCTACTGTGACCTTTTAATCTAGAAGACTCTATCTTAAGAAGTGATACTTGATTGATATGTGCTTGGTTATATAATGCATCATTGGATTATTTGATATATTAATAGCACTTGAATTATCAAATACATATCATTGTTTCTACATATTTTGCTCATACTATATAAAGAGTAACTGACTCTTTTTTTTTTTCTTAGCCATGAAATAAGTATGTTTACAAGTAAAAATTCACCACCACTAGTTCTTATTCTATCATCCACACTTTCTTCCAAATCAACATCTATATAAGCTATCAAAGTGAAATCTTCACTTGTAGGATACCATGAGCCATAGTCATTTTTGATCTTTATGTATCTAAAGATCCTTTTCACTACATTAGCATGTGACTCTTTAGGATCATCATGAAATCTTGTAACCATGCACACTACTTGCATGATATTAGGTCTTGATGTAGTTAGATATAGCAAGATGCCTATCATTGATCTATAGATTGTCTAATTTGCATTAAGGGACTCATCCTCTTTTCTCAACTTGCATCTAGTTATCATGGGAGTACTAATTAGCTTGTCATCTTCCATTCAAAATTTATTTAAAATTTTGTTTAAATACTTGGTTCAGGATATAAATATCCCTTCATTAGATTGTTATAATTATAGACCAAGGAAGAAACAAAGTTATCCTAGCATAGAGATCTCAAAATCACTTTGAATTTGTGTAGAAAATTATTTTCACATTTTATTATTACTACCACTAAAGATGATGTCATATACAGAAATAACAACAATCAACATATACTGACCTTATGATTTGAAGTACAAATTGATGTCTACATATCATTTGTTGAAACCTTGTTATTGTAGGTACTGGTCCAATCCTGAATACCATGCCTTAGATCCTTATTATAGACCATATAGAGATTTCTTTAGTTTGCACACATAATCTTCTTCCTCTGACAGTTGAAAACCTTTAGGTTGTTCTATGTAAACTTCCTCTTCTAGGTTCCCATTCAATAAGGCTAATTTAACATCTATTTGATAGACTTTAAACTTTTTGTAAATAGAGAATGTTAGAAAAATTCTTATGGCTTCTAATCTAGAAACTAGAGCAAATGTTTCCTTAAAATACATTCCCTAAACTTGTGCATATCCTTTGCACACCAATCTTGATCTATTTCTTATAACAACTCCATCTTCATTAATCTCATTTCTACAGACCCATTTTGTACCTATCACATTCTTAGTGGAAGGTCTGGGAACTAATTACCACTTTTTTTTCTTTTCTATTTGTCTTAGTTCTTCTTCCATGGGGTTTAGCCAATTCTCATTCTTTTTGGCTTCAACATAGTTCTTAGGCTTAATTCAAGACATTAGAGAAAAACTTACTTGCTCCTTGTTTATTGTGGTTCTTCTCCTTATTTGAACTCCTTTTATCTTATTTCCAATTATCTACTCTTTATGATGATCCTTTTGAACAAATCTTGGAGGTGGTTTTAAATTCATTTGCTTAGCCTCTTCATTATCTGCTTCTTCTTCAAGATCTAATTCTTCAATATTGATTTCCTTATCAGGTTTAATATGTTTCAATCCTTCTTGAACCTTGACATTGATGCTCTTTAAAATCTTGTGTAGCCTTTTAATGTAAATTAAGTAGGCTTTGATTTGAGTGGAATAACCAATAAATATTCCTTCATCATAGATTGATTCAAAGCTTCCCAATTTGTCTTATTTTCTCTTGATGTAGTATTTGCTTGCAAACACTCTAAAGTGCTTAACATAAGCATGCTTTCCATACCATAGCTCATAGGGAGATTTGTCATTGTTTACCCTCAATTGAACTCTATCCAAGATGTATACTATTATTTTGACTATTTCTCTCCAGTATCCATCAAGTAACCTAGCCTCTTTTAGCATTGCTCTAGCCATCTCCTTGACTGTCATGTTCTTTCTCTCAATAACTCCATTCTGCTATGGAGTCCTTGCCACATTATCACAATACTATATGAACTCATTTGAGGTGAATTTTCCACATCTATCAAATCTTAAGCATTTTATTTTCCATCAAATCTCATTCTCCACCATGTCCCTAAATATCTTAAATCTTTCAAATGCCTATGACTTGTCCTTAAAAAATGTTACCCATGTAATTCTTAAGTATGCATCTAAAAATAACATGAAGTATCTCTCTCCTTTAGATCCTATTGTCAATGTATGACCACAAAGATTAGTATGAACTAACTCTAAAGACTTTGTAGTTGCTTACTTCTTTATTTGAAATTTGACCCTTGTCTACTTGCCTAGTTAACATTCTTTGTAAGTAGTGTTTGAAGGTTTGGTTATCTTAGGCATGTGTCTAACACACTTTTTCATGCTCACTTTAACTAGGATTTAAAATTTGACATGACCCATTTTTCTATGTTATAAACAACTCCTATCAATCTTTCTTATCAGGCAACTATTACCATTCACTTCAACAAGATTATAGATATTGCTTTCAATCCTTTTCCCTTCTATAACTAGTTTACCATATCTCTTTAACTTATATCATTATACATTAAATGTCACCTTATATTTATTGTCACACATTTGCATGACACTTACTATATTATTCTTCAATCCTCCAACATAAAAGACATCATGTGTAGGTAGTTTCCTATATATGTTCAAAGTTCCTTTACCTTTGATCTTTACTATTGTCTTATCTCCCAAACTAATAGATCCTTACATTTTCTCAATTTTATGAACTTTTTATTATCACTAGTCATATATTTTGAGCAACCACTATATATCACCCAAAAATTTTGCCTTGGCATGAAGTGTAGTTTGATCAATCATGGATTAATTTTTCACTCTCCACACAACCTTGGGTTTCTTATTTGGATTTTTTTTAGAACATTGTGAAACTTTTTTCACATTTGGAGGCATGAATTTATTTACATTATGTACTTTTGATCTTAAAAATATAGTTTTACATTGTTTAGCTATGTGACCAAAATTATTGTAATTATAACTTATTACATTTGTATCTAAAAAAGGAGTAAATGAATTTATAATTAATTTTTTTTCTCCTTTTAGGTACATTTATACAATCAATAACCCTATGTCCAAACTAATTACAAGTGTAACAATAACCAAAGAAAGATGACGAATACCTAGTCATGGAATTTCTCTAAGCTGGATGAGGAGGTCTTCTCAAGATTGGCTTCTTCAAGTCTCTCACCTTTATGTCACCATATGCATCAGTTACCTTTATCTTCTTCTTTTTTTAGGCTTCTTTTCTCCTTCATCGTCTTTCACATCATCTATACTTGATTTTGTCTTTTTATCCTTGCAAGATTTCTCTTTATTTGCTCCTAATTCTCCTTCTACTTTAAAGTTTTCATATAGATTAGTAGATGTACTAGTTTTTGAAAATTTTCCTTTTCCATAACCAAGACCCGATCTCTCTTTTGATGAATATCTGATCCTCCTATCAACTTTATAATTTTACCTGGTTATCCCTTAGATTTCTCAATCTCTTTTATCAAAGCCACTATCTTTGCTTCTAGCTTCATACATTCATCAGATTTGGATTATAATTCAAGTTTGACTACATCTTCTATTATTCTATCCTCTTCAACTTGTGTCTTAAGGCTAACCATGATCTGATCATATTTATTAAGGCATTTGGACATTTTCTCAATTTCCTTTTATCCAAGCTTATTTTGTTTTGATCTCTCTTTTCTTAGCTTTTCAATCTCCTGTAAAGCATAGATGAGTTCACACTCTAGATCCATTTATTCTTAATCTATAGAGGTTTATTCTATTGTCATGAAGAGGATATCCTTTTCCTCAACCATAAAAGCATAGTCATGATTATCATTAGAACTATCATTATCATCCATTAAATCATTGTCTTATTTTGTGTATAGGCTTTTATTATTTTTAAATAAGTTCTTATTATTGGGATAGTAGGGTTTCACCTTTTTATTACTCTCTATTTTCTCAAATTTATGCTTTTTATTGTGAGGGCATTTAACAGCAAAATGTCCTACTTTACCATAGTTAAACCATTTAGAGGGTAACTTACCACTATACTTTCTAGATCCTTTCTTTAATCTTATGACAAAATTAGCTTCTTATTATTAGTATCCTCAAATCCAATAGAGGATACTTTTGATTTTACATTCTAGGTAACTTTGAATGCAACTTCTCTCTTGAAATTGTCTGGTTCTCCCATTCTCATCTCATAGGTAGTGAAAGATCCATGTAACTCATCAATAATGAGTTTATCAATATATTTTGATTCATCTATTGTAGATATTTTTAAGTCATACCTTGATGGTAGAGATCTTAGAACATTCTTTACAATGACTAATTATTTCATCTCTTCTGTAAGGCCTCTGATTGCATTGAATATTTCATCCACTCTTAGGAGATAGTCTACAATTTTCTCTTCCTCATTCATTTTAAGGCTTTCAAACATTCCTTTGTAAGTTTTTAGATGTCCTAATTTACCTTGTCATCTCCTTCATAGATACTCTTCAATTTGTTATAGATGTCTTGTCCATTTTGATAATGCATCACTTTGATAAACTCTAAATTAAACAATCCACATAGAATATGATTTGTAGCCTTAGCATTGATCTTATATTCTTTCTTGGCATCTTGATCATTAGGAGTTATATCAAGGGATGTACATTTATTTACCATATACATCCACACATCAAACCCTAATGAAGATAGAGATGCTTGCATTCTCATGCTCCAAAATACATAGTTTGATCAATCAAAGAGAGGTGCCTTGTTTGATGAAGATAATTCTTGACTAGCCATTTGTGTTCACCATTCCAAGATCTACCTGATCTAATTAATCTTCTTCTAAATAACCAAGGCTCTGATATAAATTATTGGAACACAACTAGATATTAAGAGGGGGTGCATCAGTATATCAACTAAAACTAGTCCTTTAAAAAATTTAAAAATACATTAAAAATAATATGTAAATTAAATCAAATATGTAGAGACCATACACATGCAAATACACATGACACTAAATGTATATGTGGAAAACCCAATGGGAAAAACCACAATGAGAATAGCTGCTAGAATCTACTATTCTAATCTAGAATCATAGTCAAAACCTCATTGGTTATACATTAAAGGGAACCAACCCTAAGATTAACTAATCCCCTAATTTAAGAGTTTCAATTCTAAGGAAGAACCCATTCCCTGATCTGAGCACCAACTCAGCTTATCTAATGGCACCTACCTATTACATTCTTTAATGGAGCTACATCTCTAGATTAAAAACTTGATTCATAAATGAGTCCAATCCTTTTATTTTCTATTAAAATTCTAATATATAACTACTCTTACTATAAACACTCTCTTCTCTTCTCTTCTATCTTGTCTCTTATCTCACCATCTCTAGATATATGTCTTTATATATCTATTTTTGACACACATAATCAATCTATCACTCTTTTCCTCTACTCAATGGAAATAGCAATAGCTTAAATAACCTTTTTTGTGTCCTATATGTCATATATTTATATGAACTTGATCTAGGTCTTCATATATTCTATGTGTCCACACTCAGGTTGTAACACATCACTCTCTATTCTAGACTCAATTCTAATTTTTTAGACTACAAGTTTTTTTGCATCTAGAATTCATGCATCACCATTGTTATTCCTAGTTTTTAAACTATTTATAGCATTTTTTGGACTCTAGTTTTGATGCACATGCACATTGACATAGATTTGATTAGTTAAATTGATTAATCTCATTATTTGTATTATAAATCATGGCTTTCTTACATATTCTTGCATCTAACCATTAGATTGAACATATTTTTAAATATCAATCAATGATCTTCACTTTGGCACCATGATCTGATGGTTTTTATTTAAATAGATTAACTTTAAAACATATATATTTGATTCATCTCCTTCAAGCGTACATGCTTCATTTGATCTATGTACAGTTTTGAACTTTAGCTTTTTCAATTTTAAAACACATCTACTCATCTTCCTGATAGAAGCTTCCACATGACATTCGATCTTTAAACTAGCACAATTTTTACTTCTATCTTGATGTTAAATTTTGACCACTTGTATTTATCTCATTACATCCTGAGCCTTTAGAACATTTACGCTCCATGATCTTATCTAACTTGTTTGGTCTTTAAATTTCCACTAAATCATTAAACTTCAAGAAATTTATACCATTGATTCCACTCACCCAGTGTGATCTTATTTTCATGATTACCCACTCACCATCAGATATTATAACAATCTTAATCATTAACTCTAACAATATTATACTCATTGGTTCTCTATCTGACAAGCTACATGATGTGACACTTGTCAATTACATGTTTACTTAGAGGAGCCTTTAAAAATATGACTTTGCTACACTTCATAGGATCTCTAGCATATGATTAGTTGATATCCATTGATCAAGATAAAACAAATATAAATTCTAAGAATTAGGAAATATTAAGTCCTTTGATCACTACTCAAGCTGGTAATTTTTAGGTCAAGGGGTTAGTTTTTTAATGATGATAAAGGATTGGGTTATAAATTAAGTTACCAAGTCCAATGTATATCCAATAAACATCAAAATAGCACATGCCTATTGATGCCATGATGCAAACCCTTAGGGTTTAACTAAGAAACCCTATCATGTTTGAGAGTAAATATAATTCAATTATGAGCTCACTCCTCATTTCATCCTATGGACCATATATTCAAGATGCTCTTTAAAATCCCATAACAAATATTCTATTTATTTCCTTTGAAAATCCCCATACATGATTTTTGTAAATTCATGACAACTTTACATGACCTTGTGCTAATTTTGACTATTTATGAGGACCATTTCAATATGCTTATAAGGCTAAATTTACACTTGTATAACTCTTATCTCACTTAGTCACATAACATGAAATTTAGCACATAAGATATTCTTAGATAGGGGATTCCATCCATATATACAATTGCTTTTGAAGCTTTCATATGTGAAATATATGGTATCATTAAGTTTATTACTAAGTTTTATCTTGTAACATGAAAATTTGTCGTGTTGGAGAATACTATCAAAATGCCTGAGAGCCCAACTTTTCTAAATTATATCTTTTATTGCACTACATCGTATGACTTGGGATTTAGTGCATATAAACTAGGTAAAAAAATGAATAAACCCATATGATCATTGTTTCCTCATATCTACATATGTGTGAACACTAACCTCATCAATATTCTTACTTGTCTCTACTTAATCCTTTTGTAAATTTAGCTAAGTATAGAAACTTAGTGATTTTTATCTAAGTATCCAACTTTGTATCCCCATATCTTCCATCTCACTTCAATGCATAACTTAAAATATGGTGCATAACAACTAGGGACTAATGTGATCACAACCATATGACTAGCTCACCTAGAGTTGTCCACATGTGGTAGTGGTGATGTCAATAAAATGTCTTTTTAGATTTTTTTCATAAACCCAAAGTGTCTAGATGATCAATATGAAGAACTAGCTGAATTCCTCTCATTCACACAAGAATTCTTATCATCCTTGACCTTTTAAAGGATCCTTTTCATATACTCTAATCACCATACTCAGCCATGAACATTAATGACATACTCATAATGTCCCTTTTGACATAAATGACAATCATATTTCTAACAAAAATCATGGTAATAGATAATGTGATCACATTAATAATGTGATTGTGCTAATAGATAATTTGATTGCATTAGTAACATGATTTTTCTAATAGATAACATGATCACATTATTATAAAAGCAATACGTGATTATTTTACTGATAATTTGCACATAAAGCCATGTGAACATGCACATGAAGCCTATCTTGAATCAAATATTATATTTAATAATCTAAATTTTAAGTATACGTTAAATTTATTTTATTAAATGTAATAAATTAGGGTCACTTTACATCTGATAGAGTTGGTATCATAGTTGCACATCTTATGAAGTGGAAAATATTTTTTTCAAAATCCAATCTAGTCATTACTTAAGAATTTTTAGGATCTAAGTGTCAGAAGTAGATATTGAGATGAGGGAGGTGAATTATCTAATTAAAATTATCTATTCAATTTTATTCATCATCCCATGAAGTATTAATTCACATTAGAGATCAATGCATAAACAAACAACTACACAAGCATATAATAAGACAACACAAGAGATATGTGGGAAACCCTCTTCAGAGATAAAACCCACTAAACCACGTACATGTAATATAATCCCATAATTTCAAGGTCCAAATTTTATTAAAGCACCAACTTCACATGGATCTTAAACCCCTACCTAGTTAAGCACCCACTCAACTAGTCTTTTACAATCTCTATCTTGTAAGGAGGATCTAACACCCTAAGAAACCTAGTACCAATTAAGTCACCTCTGATATATGATCAACTTAAAAATCCTATTTATAACTCAAATATTTATGACAACCTTATTTTTCACTCAACCTTCAATCTCACTCAAATAGCCTCTTAGGCCTTTTCACTCAACTAGCCGTTTCCTTGACAATATTAGGTCAAATGACCTTGTTAAATAGCTATAAAATCAAAATTAAATATTAATGACATATTAAAAATACCTATATTATGGTATTCAAAACCTTTACTTAGTTTTCAAAAACTTATCTTATTCACACATATACTCAATACTCAACTACTCAATTTATTCCTATAAGCCTTCTTAAGTACTTGACCCTTACTCTCACCCATATTAGTCATTCATGAACCTTTAAATACATTAAATACCTCTGTAATAGATCACTACACACGTTCTAATGGTGAAAAAAACATTACATGAGTTTGTCATAGTCCATAAGGACCAAATATAACATTAGGCCTAATGGAGACCTAATGCAATTAGGTCTGTCTTATCCACACATTACCACTCTGACCCTTAATAACACTTATTGTATTAATAAATTAATTAAAAACTTCATATATGCCTCAAATAAAAAATTTATTACTTCACCTTGGGTCCCAAACTCATTGGCACATTTCACTACTTGGACCCACCTATTAGGCCTACTCACCTTTTAGGCCTTCTCAATGCCAAAAAGTCTATCAATTAAATATGACTTAATAATTCAAATTTGACACATAAACTAAAAATAATAATAATAGTATGAACATATCCTCTATGACTTCATGGTCATCACCAAGTTCTTTTTTCTTCATCAATCAGGCAAAAAGGCCTTAAGAATACTCTTGCAACATGACTACTAAGAATTACATAGAGGCTTTAAAACACAATCAAATGATTTTGACTTTTCACACTTAAAAAGGGAAAATAAAATAATATAAAACCATTATAATAAACTTTTGAGACCTATTAAACATATTTTAGTTATTTTGATTCTTCAACACTATCCAAAAATCCTCCCACTCCTCCCTACATGATGACTACTCAAACTGCCTATGTGTTCTAGAAACATAATCATGACAAAATTTGTGATTAGAAATTGAAAATAAACTTTCATGAAATCTCATTCAAATTAATATTTTATCTATTATCTCTATATCATCCTCCAATATTTTTATCTCAAAATGTAGTGACAATCATTGGTCTTATAGACCAATCTCTCACGCAACTTTCTTATGGACTTTACACAATCTAATAAACCATTTTGGCTTCCAAATTACAAATTATTAACATATATCTCTGGATTAAATATATAATTAATATTATATTTAGTTATTAAACCAAAATACCATATACATAATATATATTAGCTTCTATCATGAAGTCTAAAACACTTTACTTCATTACGCTTACTGGGAATAGTCAAACTACTTTAAGACACAGTCATGGTGAACATGACTTATGACACCTATAGGAATACTTAGATGAAAATATAATTAATTTATATCATCAATAAATATCCTTATAACATGTAAAATCACATATATATAGAGGTTAAATGACAAATGTAGAATATATAGATCAAACATTGAACCTCACTCTTTCACTATTTTTACTCACATAGATAGGTCACTTTGAGATCAATATTTTTAAAATTTTAAATGAATTAAAAATCATACAATCATCATGAAAATTATTTATATGTATTTAAAAACAATCTCAAGAAATTGGATCCTTGACTAGTTCTCCATAGCCACTCCCTAATGTCTTTTTCACTTTGACTGGTTTTTCTCATTGTTTTCACTCTTTACCAGTTTAGTGATAGGTCAACTTGATTGATAAAAATTATTAACATATATGATTTAAATTAACCATATATAACCATGGAGAAAAAATTAAGTCTTAATCTTTAATATCTAAACATTTTCATGTTTTGACTTGGTCAATGCTTCCTGAAATATTAAATCTCCTAGAAACAAGGAGTTTCCTGTAGCTTCCAATCACTATCATGACAAAAAAAAAGCCAATTAGGAATAATTATTGGAGTCATTTAAAATATAAAAAAACATATTGGTATTAATAAACAATTATAGGCACTAATAAACCAAATATTTATCATTGGGTCTTTATTAGGGTTTTAAGAAGGTTTTGATTACCTTACCTTCTTAGCAATCACTAAAAAAGTAATACCCGTCAAATCCAAAACCAATGATATTAATTTAAATATAGGTACCTTCCCCAAATTATTGATCAAGATCTCATGAAATTTTTTCATGTGTCAATGAGCATGATAAACTTTTTATCATGTCTACAACACCACATTTTGTGCACAGAATCAACCTTACCACCAAATTTACTTCTTTTTCATGTAGGATATAACTAGAAACTTGGTAGAAATTATTAAAATAACCCCTCACACCTATTTCAATTCTCTCAATATCTATAACACCTTGGTAAGTGTACTTGACCCCTCATTAGGCCATACTTTCTCTCTTTGCACACCATGTCTTGAACGACCTATCCTATCTGGACTATGAACATAACCTGAAACCTATTTAAATGTTTTTAAAAATTCATACCCATGCCATTAAACATCATAAAATTTTCTCACACTACCAACATTATTCAAAGAAGTCTCATATACCTCAAATCATCATGCTACCAAACCTATGCCATTTCACTATGTCTTTCAAGTAAAAATTAAGTCTCAAAACTAAATCTTGAAAACTCATAAATAAGTTCCTTTGTCTCTTGAAAATGATCTTGATATGTTATCAAACCTCAATATTAATACTATGTTTTCTTCAAATTTTCTCTCAATAGAGAGACAAAAATTCTTTGTCACACACCACTTCATCAACCATGACATCAGTTTTGAATTTTGATATGAAGGACATTCCACTTAAATTTGACATAAATGACAAAATTGATTCCTTAATACCAAAATTAAGAACATACCTCAGTAATATCCTCCTTTTTCATTCATGGAAAACACTATTAATCATAGCAGATCATTTTCTTTCCTTCAAGCTGGATCTGCTTCAATACGTGATCTTAAAACATGTACTTTTTCCCCCTTTGACATTAATGACAAAGGTTCATATTCTTGGTAGATATTTAATCCTTGGACTTAGGGAAACATATATTTTCTATCAAACAACCTCATCAATAATTTATATCATCAATTTTATCAAAGACTAGGCTCACATACCTACTCATGAGACATGATTGATTCCCTTTATCTCTATGAAAATTTAAAACATTTTCAAAATTGTGACTTGGTTTTATCAAGTCAACATACAAACATTTTGTGAATTTTTTCTTGTGATCACACCTATAATAGTCTTCTTGATTTAAGTTTGAATTTGAAGGTTAACTAAGACCAAAAAACTCCCCCTATGATGGAGCATCTTTCATGCTTATTACTAACTAGTTGAGTGTCTCCATGAATCCTAATGGAGTCACCTTTACTCTAGAGGGATAGGAAAAAAAAAATTAGGATATTACCATATCTCCTTATCCTTGTAGGGATAAACCTCATTCATGATCCTCTTATGATTGATTAGTCCTTCTATCTTGGCATCCTTGATCTTTATTTGAGCAACATTCTAGTTTTATTTATTGGTTTTGACTCCATCAATAATATGAATAGATAGATAAACTTCGTAGCATTAATTTGTACCCTAATTGTGCTTAATCATGGAAAATCATCTACTTGAACTCATAAAATAGTCATCAACCTTAGCTATCTTGGGTTTCCACTTATTGTCTTGTATTCTTTCTTGTGTTCTACAAGTCTCAAATTTATTATCTTGTCTTGAGAAGTCATGCTTATAATATTTTTCAACATGACCAATATTATGACAATTGACACATATTATCCCTATAGATGGAAACATGCCATTATCCATACCTCTTGTCTGATGGTTCTCCTCATAGTTCCATGTAGATTCATTCATAAAGGGCCTTCTACAATGCCTTGCTATATGACCAAATTGGTAACATGAATAACAATAGCCATTTAATAGATTAAAATACCTTATGTTATTAGATTTCCTAATGGAATTATCCTTTGTTCTATCATCACCTTCATTCTTTGGTTGATTTTTGATCTTGTTGATCACATTAGTGTCCTTCTCTTGTTTTCTAATGAAGGCAAGGCCTATTTTGTAATTAAAAGTCTTTTAACTACTCAAAAGGTTTTATAGATCATTATTTCTCTTCTAAAACCTCATAAAGGACTTTAAATTATCTAATGATTATTTCAATTCATATCTCTAAGAGTTCTCTTCAACCACATACCTTGAAAAATCTTCTTCTTTTACTTTTGGCCCGAAGTTACAATTTCAAGTAGACTCTCAACCTATTTGACTATTTCATCTTATTTCTTAGAGTTGTTGCTTAGTCTAAATTAAAAAAAGTTGATTTATTCTTCATAATATTTTATAAGATATCTCACCACCCTATTCTTCTTCTTTACCATCTTCAGTTCTTCTAAATTATTTATCAACTCAGCCTCAATATCCACCTCATCTTCTTCATTTGAATCATCAGTAGTATCTCTAACCTATATGAATTATTCTATATTTGAGAATATTTATTCTTCAAACATGAAGATAACATCATTTAAATAAGGACCATCACCTTCATGATCACATTCTATGTCACTTCTCTCACTCTAATCAAATGAGATGTAATATTCCTTGGTGTAGAGAATCCTTTTATTTTTGAATAATGTTTTCGTGTTGTCATATCTTTTAAATATTTTATTAATTTTATTAGAATTATAAGACTTTTTATCATCATCATCATCATATTAATCATGCTAGAGCAATATTTTTTATTATGATTATGAGGATATTTATTGGTAATGTTTCAAACTTCTCCATAATTGAAGCATTTAAAAAAACCCTCCCTTGTATTTACCTGAACCTATCTTCAACTTTCTTGTAAACATAGCTATCAAATTATCATCAAAAATATTAGATTCATCATTATTTATGCCTTTATTACCTTGATATGTCTTCTCTTTTGGCTTCTTTTCTACCTTGAACATTGCTTCCTTCTTTGCAGGTCTTATTTCACTTGTCCTCATCTCATAGGCTATTAGGGTTCCACAAAGTCCATCGATCTTTAACTTATCTAGATCTTACATTTATTTAATAGCACATAACTTAGAATAAAATTTAGGAGTTAGAGGCCTTAATAATTTTGAACAATATTAGTCTCTTTCAATTCTTCTCCTAAACCTCTTATGATTTTTACCACTTCATCAACCATCAACAAGTAGGTTGTAATGGTCTCATCTTCATTCATCTTTAGACTTTCAAATTATCTTCTATGGGTTTACAAATTGGATAATTTAACCTTGTAATAAACCTTGAGAATAGTTTCCAAATCATCCCACATTTATTTGGCATAAATTCTTTTTATTACCTTTACAAGTTTTACCTCTAATAGGCCACACATAATGCCATTCATTGCTTTTAAGTTATTATCACTAACCTTCATACTTACTGCATCCATAAGATGAAAAGGGGGTATAGTACACCAAAAAAAGAATAATTTACAAACATCATGACATTGAGACATTATATATGTCCTCATCCTAACAATCTAAAATGCATAATTGGATCCATTTAATAATGAAGCTTTTCTTATATAAAAACCACATTGTGCTTGACAAGCCATTTTAACATGTTTATAATCTCCTTCAGGTTGTAAGATATTATATAAAGGACATACTCTAATACCAATTATTATAATTATACACTGAAAGGAGGATGAATAATTTTCTTAATAATATCTATTCAATTTCATTCATCATTCCATGAAGAATTCATTCACATAAAACATCAATGCATAAACAAATAACTACATAAGCATATCATAAGAGAACAAAAGAGATATGTGGAAAACCATTTTGGGGGATAAAATAAACTAAAACATGCACATTTAATATAGTAAAATAATTTCAAGATCTAAATTTTAGTGAAGCACCAACTTCACAAGGAGCTCCAACCCCTACCTACTTAAGCACCCACTTAACTAGTCTTTTGCAAGCTCCATCTTACAAGGAAGCTCCAAAACCATAGGTAACTTAGAAAAAAATAAGTAAAATATGATCTATAATCACCTTAAAATATTTTTTTCTAACTCAAATATATATTACAATGTTCTTTTTCACTCTTTACCCTTCAATCTCACTCAAATAGCCTTTTAGCCCTTCTCACTCAACTAGCCCTTTCCTTGGTAGTATTTGGTCCAATGAACTTGTTAAACACATATAAAATCATAGTTAAATATTAATTAAATATTCACATACCTATACTATTATCTTCAACACCTTCACTTAGTTTTTGAACACTTATCTTATTCGCATATATACTCAATATCTGGACTAGTCAATTTAGGCCTATTAAGCCTTCTTAGTACTTGACCCTTGCTCTCACCCATCTTAGTCAACCATGTACCTTTTAATACATGAATTTTTTTTGAATATATCAATAAAAATATTAAAAATGTGGATATAACATTACATAAGTCATTCATATTCCATAATCAACAAATCCACCATTAGGCCTAATTGAGACCTAATGCAATTAGGTTTATCTTATCCACAAGTTATCACTCTGACCCTTAGGAAAAATTATTGTCTTAACCAATGGATTAAAAAATTAAAAAAATCCTCCAATAAACCCCTAATAATTTCACCTTGGTTCACCAACTCCGTTTGGTCCATTTCACTACTTGGACCCACCAATTAGGCTTACTCACCTTTTAGGCCTTCTAACTACCAAAATGTCTGTCAACTAAATATGACTGAATAATTCAAATTTGACACATTAAATAAAATTATTATATTAAAATATCCCCCATGACCTCATGTTCATCACCAAGTTATTTTCTCTTCATCACTCAAGCAAAAATTTCTCGAGAATACTCATGCAATATGACTACTTAGAACTGCATACATGCTTAAAAACATAGTCAAATGATTTTGACTTTTCACACTTAAAAAGAGAAAAATATACTATAAAATAATTAAAATTAACATTTGATACATTTTAAACATATTAAAATTATTTTTATTCTTCAACACTATCCATACAACGTCCCACTCCTCTCTATAAGATGACTACTCAAACTACTTGAGTGCTACAGAAACACAATCATGAAGAACTTTGTCATTAGCACTTGAAATGACACTTTCATGTCATATCATGAAATTTAATAGTTTATATGTGATATATATATATATATATATATATATATATTATACTCTAATATTTTTATCTCAAACTCTAGCGACAATCATTTATCTTACAGGCTAATCTCTCAAGCAACTTTACTATGGACCTTACACAGTTTGATAAGCCATTTTAGCTTCCAAATTACAAATTATTAACATGTCTCTCTACATTAAATATATAATTAATATAAATATAGTTATTAAAACAAAAAACCATATAACAATATATATCATATTTTATTATGGATTCCAAAAGATTTCATTTCATTATGCTTGCTTCGAACAATCAAATTGCTTTAAAACACAGTCATGGTAAACATAAATTTTTACACCTGTAGGAACACTTAAATGAACATATAATGAATTTATATGATTATTAAATATCCTTATAAAATATAAAATCACATATATATAAATTTAAAATGACAAATGTAGACCATATAGACCAAACATTGATCCTTACTCTTTCATTATCTTCACTCACACAGATAGGTCACATTGAGATCATTGTTTTCAAAAATTTCAATGAATTACAAAGAACATATTCAGAATTGAAATTAGGTATAGTTTTTTGAAAATATTATAAAGTAATTTTATCCTTCCCTAATCCTATGCAACCACTCCCTAATCTCTTTCTCACTTTGACTAGTTTTTCTCATTGTTTTCACTCTTTGCCAGTTTTGTGATAGGTCAAAATGATTGATAAAAATGATTGAAAAATATGATATAACTTATAAAAATAAAAACATGGATAATAAATAAAAATTTTAAGCTTTAATATCGAAACATTTTCATGCTTTGAGCTGGTCAACCCTTCCTATAATATAAAATCTCCTAGAAATAATGTGTTTTCTTTAGCTTCCACTCACTACCATGATAAACCAAAACCACATGGGAATACTTGGTAGATTTATTTACAATATAAAAAGATAATATTAGCATTAAAAACCCATTTTTTTATCTCACAAACCAAATCTTCATCATCAGGTCTTTGTTAGGCTTTTGCAAGGGCTTTAACTACCTTACCTTCTTAGTAATCATTCATAAAGGATTTCCCCTAAGATATAAATAAAATACAAATAAATTCAATATAGGGACCTTAAAAAACTTAAATTAAGTTATTAGGATCTCATTAAAATGTTTAAGATGCTAATGACCATGAGAAACTTCTTCTTGGGTCTACAACACCCCATTTTGTGAACACAGTTGACCTTAACACCAAATTTATTGCTTTATCTTATAGGATATGACTCCAAACTTGGTCAACATAATTAATGAAAACACTCACCCATATTTAAATTATATAAAGTGTTATATCACCTTTTTAAGTGTACTTGACCCTTATTTAGGTTACATGAGGTCTCTTTACATGCCATGTCTTAAACTATTAGTCCTATATGAACTATGAACATACCCTGACACCTCTTTTAATATTATAAAAACTTAATACCCATGCAATAAAACATCATAATATATTATAAAACTAAAAACATTATTCATAAAAGTCTCATATATCTCAACTCATCATGCTACTAGACCTATGCCATTTCACTAAGTCTATCAAGTAAATATTAAGACTAAAAACTAGACCTTGAAAACTCAGTAGTAAGATCCTTTGTCTCTTCAACATGATGTTAAAATTTCATCAAACATATAAAACAAAAATGCCATTTTATCTTCAAATTTTAACTCAATAGAGATACAAAACTTCTTTTTCATAGACCACTTCACCAACCATGACATCAATTCTCACTTTTTCTATGAAGAACATTCAACTTAACTTTGACATCAATGACAACATTAATGCCTCAATACCAACATTAGGAACATACCTCAACACTAAGTATTAAACCTAGGTATTTTAGTTCATATATTTTGTAATTTATATTCATTTTTTGTAAACATATAGTCTTTTTATACATTTTTATGCCTTTTAGATTGATTCTTGGCATTTTTAACAGTAATAGGTTTGTCAAAATTGAAGTTTAAAAAATACACAATTTGAAATTGATCCAAATTTATGTTATTTGGGTAATATAAGTCACATTTATGATATACACACATCAAATGATGACTTTGTGTTATTTTCACTTCTTTATCATCCCTCCCTCATCCCTGATCACTTCTTACTCATCCCTCATCACCCCTACTCATCCTTCATCACCCCCAATCACTATCTCATCATTCGTCATTATCCTTAATCACTACCTCATTCATCCTCACTATCTCAAGTAATCTCTGATCACTCCCTTATCATCCATAATCACTCCTCCATTAACCTTCACTATCCCTCATCATCCCTAATCACTCCCTCATCATCCCTTCCCATCCCTAATTATTTCCTCATGGTCTTTCATCATCCCTATTCAATCCCTCTTCATACCTAATAACTCCCTCATATAAATTAATTATCCCTCATATTCCTTAATCAGTTAGGTTCTTCATTCCTAATCACTCCTTAATTCAGTATCACCATCCCTCACTATCCCTAATCATTCCATCCTCATCCCTCATAATCCATATTCACTCTTGCCTCATCCATCATCATTTTTAATCATTCTCTCATTGACCCTCATCATCCTTCATCATCTCTCCTCATCTTTAATCACTTCCTCATCATATAACATAATTATATACTTTAAAGGTATCTTTGATTCTAATCATATGTTCTTTAATCCATTATAATATAAATTAGCTCTTTTATAAGACTTGTTGTGTTTTCAAGACCCGTTTATGATAGTAAATTTTATTATTACATGAATTGGATGATCTTCTAAATTTATAGTCAAGTAACATAAGTATCAACGTAAAATTCAATTTTAATTTCAGTTCATTAAATTATATTTATTGTGTAGCTGACTAGATGAAACTTTATTTAGTTCTACCTTTAGTATCCTAGCTCAAAGAATAACAATTAAATCACAAATATCTTATATAATTTTCTAATTCTTAGAAGATTTGAATTAGATGCAAATTTATTTGGTGTTTCTCATTCATGTATGACTTGAATCTTAGTCAAGTTAACACATGCACTCATTATGTGTATAATGTATCCCAAATATTTTATCTCTTGCATGAAAAATTAACATTTATTTATGTTAACATAAAAATGTGTTTGTGTGATGTTCATCCCATGTTTTCTAATGATTAGGATGTCATCAAGATAAATTAAAAAAATGACAAACTTTAAGGTCTTGAGGATGTTGTTAAACATCTCAATGAATGAGTTTGCTACATGAGTTAGCCTAAAAGGCATAACCAATGAGTCAATCAACTCTTCCCTTTTTTAAGTCTATATTCTAAATGACTAGAGGTTCAACATGAATATTATGTTACCCAAACTTAAGATCAATTTTGTAAAATACTTATACACCATGGATATGGCATAAAAAAGATTTAATATTTATATGAGGATAATAATTATTCACTTTAATCTTGTTAATATTTTTGAATCGATTCACAACCTTGTGTCCCATCCTTCTTTGGTACAAGCACAATCAGGCTTCTGCAAGGCAATGATTTGGGCATGATGTGTCCATTGTCCATTATTTCATGAATATACCACTTGATCTATTGATTCTCTATAAATGATAGTTTTTATAAATAGGTTTAAGGTATAGGTAGTTAAGGGATCAAATCAATATTGTTTTTTAGTGTATAGTATGTAGGAACTTTTTTTAGGTGATTGAAAGATATCCTTATATTCATCTAGTTTATGGTTAAATTATTGTATCCTTGTTATTGTTTCATAAACCACATTATGATATGGTGTCATAAGGATATTATTACATATAATTCTTACCATCAAGAGTATACTTATTACTATAACTGATAATATTTTTACACTTTCTGTCACTAATGACTAAAAGTTTATGAACTAACTACAATATATGGTATTTTAGATCACGAAAATCTATCATAACATTTCAATAATATACTTCATAGAATAAATGTCAATGGTAAATATATTTTTGGCCACATGTAAAACATCACACTCCTCTAATGGTGAGATGTCAAAAAGGATTGCATCTTTAAAAATTTTGATTTTGTACACTAGCACCACTAGGTAATCCATTTTTCAAGGCCTACACTAGACCATACACTAGCATATGACTATGGATGATGTATCAATTTCAAGTTCAATTTTCTTAAAATATGCTTTAGGAGAACTTAAATTCTTCTAATTTCCATTAGATATGATGAAGTCTATTGGCTCACCATTGATCTACATTTATTAACGAAATAATAGTTTTAATTAATATAATTTCTTTTTGGGGGAAGTAGAGATATCTTTAGTACTGACCATATCATTGAGTTCATAATATATTATCTATTTACATTTAATAGTGATAGATTACTTGTACCCACTTCTCGAGATGTGAAAGTATAGAGATAATAGTGTGACACTCTTAATTGGATTGAATATTGATGTTATGAATTAAGAAACACTTTCCAATATTTTACAACTCGTTATAATCATTTGAAAATTATTTTCCAATGTCTATTATGATGACTCAATCAATAGACATACAAATAAAATTCCTTAAATGTTATTATTTAGATCATGAAATGTCATCATATGGAAATCAATTGATTGGTTTAATAAAATCACATAGCTCAGTGATCCTCATATTCAATACCCATGTTTGGTGTTATGGTGGTTTTACTTACTTATCTTTATTTGGTATATCATAAATTGTGAATTGCATCATTTACAATAGGCCTATATTTTTCATAGGTTATAAATATATATGTTTCAAATTTGCCTCCATATCATTTTGATCACAATGACTTATATTTTATGTTAACACTCATCTTTCCACTTTTAGCTCCTAGAATTATTAAAGCCCAAGAAAATACCACCATAAAGGTATTATAAGGAGTGATTAAATATTAGGAGGGATAAGTTATAATTGAGTAAAGATGATGAGGGATGGTGAGGGCTAATGAGGGAGTTATTATGGAGGATGAGGGAGTGATTAGGGATGATGAGTAATGGTGAGGGTTAATGAGGGAGTGATTAAGGTTGATGAGGGTTAAGGAAGAAGTGATTAGAGATGATGAAGTAGTGATTAGGGATGATGAGGGATGGTGAGTGTCAATGAGAGAGTTATTAAGAATGATGAGGGAGTGATTATAAGTGATGAAGAAGGGTGAAGATCAATAAAGGAGTGATTAGGGATGAGGAGGGATGAGGAGGGAGTGATTAGGGATTATGAAGTGATGATTAGGTACATTGAAAGAGTGATTAGGGATGATAAGGGATTATGAGAGCTAATTAGGGAGTGATTATGGATGATGAGGGCATGATTAAACATAATGAGGGATGGTGAGGGTTAATGAGGGAGTGATTAGGGATGATGAGGGATAAGTAGTGATTGATTAGGTATAGTGAGGATTAATGAGGGAGTAATCAAGGATCATGAGGGAGTGATTAGATATGACTATGGAAATTTAGATTCAATGAGGGAGTGATTAGGGATAATGAGTAGTGATGAAATAATGACTAGGGGTATTGAGCAATGAGTTGGAAGTGTTCAGGGATGGAGGGATGATGAAAAACTAAAATTAACACAAAGTGGTAATTTGATGTGTGTAGGGAATAAATTTGACATTTTAAACCCCAATAAACCCACTTTGCGTAAATTTCAAAGTGAGTGGTTTTTAAAAATCAATTTTGACAAACTTAAGACTCCTAGAAATGCTAAGAATCAATTTGAAAAGCATAGTTAAATAAAAAGTGATTATATGTTTGCAAAAAAGGATGTCAATTGTATAATATATGAGATAAAATCCCTAGGTTCAATAGTTATACCTTGAAAATTCCTAAGTACTGACTAAATTATATTTTTAAAAACTATTCTCCACATCATAATGTGTGGAGCTATGAGACCAACTCTATTAGGTTTAGAATGGCCCTAATTTATTATATTTACTAAAATAAATTCAAAGTGTATGTTTATATTTATATTATTACATATTAAAATGTAAAAATATAAATATAAACTTATACTTAACATTTAGAGTATAAAATATAAGCTTCAAGTCAAGATTGGCTCCATGTGCGTGTTCACATACTTTAATGTATAAAATAACAATAACACAATTACATTATTGATTTTATAATAATGCAATCGCATTATATATTAATCAAGATTCAATCCATGTACATGTTCACATTATTTAATGTGTAAAATTATATCAATTTCATGACATTATTACTTTTGCATTAACATGATCATATTATGTATTAACATGATCATGGTATGGCTTGGTAATTGATAAGCCATAATTTAAATAACATGTTCACGTTATGTTAATAATGTGATTGAATTATGGGAAATGTTCATGTATGTATCCCACAAATCTATGCACATACCAATTATATAATAAATATTACAATATTATAAGTGAGTTGTTTATTCAAACTCTTGTAGATAGGTGTTAATGAGAGTTTCTAGGTGAGTAGATAATAGATGTGTGATAAAATAAAGGATGGGAGAATAATTTGGTAGAATATTTGAGAAATTTAAGGATGATAATTGACTCCCTTATTGTATTAGGTCATAAAATATTTATATGTACTCTCATCAAATAATGTATCTCGAGATGAATATCAAATAGAAAATTATTATTTTGTGTTTATAATTATTGTGTTCTAGTTTTGTGAAATCTGATATATTACCTAGTATCATAGTAAAGAATCATATGGATGAGAGTATAAAGCCTATCTAAAACCTTTGTGCATCCATTTTCATGGTTATAATATTATCAAATTATATTGAAATGATAGATTATTTAATTCATAGTCTTATTTGAACAATTTTTTGGTGCATCACGTGGCTAAAATTAGATGAAATGTTGGTCACTGGTTCATTTCATTAGTTTCACATATTTTTTGTCATGTTATTGAAGAAAGCATATTACTTATATCCTCACACTATTTATAATCTAATTTAAATATATTATGTTTGTGAATGCATATTAACTAGCCCATGGAATGAGTGAACTGATATATGTAAATTGTTTTGTGGTGAAAATACAAATTAAGCAGCCTTCAATGTAGACATACTTGTTTTGAGTTGAAAATAATAAAATTAATGCTTAGGAAACATTGATGCTTCTTGCAAGATTGTCATAAGATGATATTCTGATTATATCCTATTTGTATTAATAAAATATATAAAATATGGAAATCATTCAAATAAATTTAATACAAATTAGATCTACATTCAATATATATAGTTTGTATCCATGTGTGTATGTCACCAAGATTTTTCTCTAACATCTCACCAAGAAGTTTTTTGAGCAACTCAAAGTATCACTATCAAGCTTTTATGTTAATATTAAAGATTATCTTATCCAAACATAACATATCTGACAAATCTAATAATAGATTAAAGGTGGTTAATCCTAAGCATCAAAGTTTTATGGGAACTATATGCATTGGCCTTGCCTCTAATGCAATCATTTATCTATAGTCCATCATGTTCAAGTATGACATCATCATTTCCAATATCACCACAAGAAAAATTATTTATTATAGACGCTGATGTTATGCTATACATATTGTTTTGAGATGGACCTTTTATCATTCAATATGCACATTTATCATTAGGAGTTATTACTTAGAGTTGAGTCTTGATTCTCATGTTTAGTCTTATATGTCTTTAGATTTATTTTAAAATTTAGTAGTTCTATGATATTTATGATAGAATGAAAGGATATCATTATTGAGAGTTTAATTTTATTTGTAAGTCTAGTATTTATAGGCTTATTAATATCCATATGTTTAAATATAAGGTTTTTATTGCTTATAAGTATTACAATCTCAAATTTTTCTAGTTTAGTTATCGTAATGTTTAGGGTGAAGTTTATATGGTTAAGGGAAATTGTCATTATTTATAGTTGTTATTAAAAAAATTTAAGTCTTTAGATTTATCAATTATTTGATCAATACTAGCCTTTTTTAATCTAAATTCATGTTTATTTTTGGTCTTAGTCCAAATGTTTCATTGTAAAAGAATCAAAAGTCTCAAAGATAATAAAATTTTGTCTCACAAATTCATTATCACTTATACGTGATGTCTTAATTATGGGGAGGGTGGTTAATACAAATGATTTTCATTTACACATTTGATGAGTAACCAGATTCCTATGTATGAGATGGAGGTAATGGATGAAGGAAGACTTTCAATGTCCTCTCATCAGCCACAAGTAATGGGGCCATGTCACAGACTTGTATCTTTTTTTCAATTATATTTTTACTTTCTAAAAATAAGAATAAATGGATCATACATGTTTAATTATTGTAATAAATGAGGTTATTTATTTTTATTTACCCTTGAGGTAAGATATTGATGAGAAATAATAGAGTAATGTAACATTATGATGTTTTCGATTAACCACATGTGAAACCATATTGTTTATATGTAGGTTACTAGTAAGATGAATATAAAACCATCCTAGTTATTTTTAGGTTGGTGGAAAGAAAATTTTAAAAACATGTTGATTTTTTTTAGGTTATTTGTTATCTAAGTGTAAAACCATCCTTAAGGTTGTTGATTATCCTAAAAAAACCATCTAGATCAATATCAATTTCTATTAATGGTAGTTATAGTATAGATAGGTGGAATGTTGGGAATTTGGTAGTGATCACATTATTATTTGGTTGGGCAATATGCTATTATGTATGAGATAATAAAATATTTTAAGTCAAGTTCTTACTTAAACTCATGTAGATAGGTGTTGATTAGAGTTTCTAGGTGAGTAGATAAGAGATGTCTAAAAAAATAAAGGATCAAAGAGTATTTTATGGGAAATACTGAGATATTTAAGAATGAGGATTGAATAATTTATATAAGGAGGTCCTCAACTATTTGTATTTACTCCACTTATCAAATAATGTATCTCAATTTGAATATCAAACCAAAAATTATTATTTGTGTTTACCTTATTGTGTTCTAGTTTTATGAAATTTGAACCATAATTATTATGACCTATTTCATTAAAATTTTAAATTCATAATTATGTCTTCTTCTCATCTTTTAAGTAGTCAATAACATTACATAATCAAGGATTTAGATCAAAACCATGGTTATATTATCACTTCAGATGAAACTATTTAATTTCTTCCTTCATGTCTTCCTAATTCCAAATAATTTATTCAATCACGCAACCTAAATTTTGCATCAACAAAGAAAACATAATGTAATAAAATTGAGGTTACTCACCCTGTTCCTCCTACTACTACTTGTATGAAATAAAAAATGCATCAGGTCTATGAATTAATCTTTGATTGGATAATATAGATCACACCTACACTTCCAATTTGGATATACTTTTTAAATGATAGCATGACCAATATGGGAATCCTCTAGACCCAATTAGGGGATCAGTTGTATCACTTGTCATAACACATCATGTTAGGAAGGGTTCTAAAGCCTATAGTCTAACATAATTGCACAACAACCCAAATGAAGTCCTAAGGTCTTAAATATTCACTCTATTCTAATAGCAAGAAAGCAAAAATCTAATTTAGTACTCACCAAATCTTGTGGCACAAAATGGGGGTTATAAAAAATAAAACAAAATATTAAACTAGTCATGTATTAAAAAACATATACTCACATCAATGTATATGAAATCCTAAATAGATGGAGATAAGAATACAAATGCATTATCTATCTACTCTGACAAAGGAGAAATAAAGTTATGAATACTTACTTTTGAAGATGAACCTGTCGAGCCTCAATCTCTCCCTTGGCCAAGGTGCTTCACAAGATATTATTATGATATGTAAGGATAACCAACATTAATTAGATCTAGGATACACAACCTATCTAAGCATTCAAAAGGCTTGTGCATAATATAGGATCCATATTTCCAAAGAATTTATGGAAACATGAGTTTTATTCCTCAAGTAGAATGGTCAATAAGTAGATTTTCACTCGCACTTATTCACTAATAATTATTTTCTTATGAAATGGTGGTAAATTACCTTTTCTATATACATGGATTTTACCCTAAATATTTCTAGGAATGTTAGCTATTTAGGGTCGACCTAGTGTGTTTTCAAGGATAATCCACTAGGTCTATGTCAAGTCAACTGAGAGGCTAATAATCGAAAGGATAATAAACCCAAAAAGTAAAGAATACCCCTAAACCAATTTTACCAATACAACTGATAGTCAAAAAGGATGTTAAAGTAGAAAAAGTATGAATGGAAGGAGGAAAAGATAGGAGGTAGTAGGACTAAGAATAATAAGCTTAGGGTAAATGGTTTCAGGAGACAAGTGTGTAGATGGCAAGTGGAAAAAGGGACAATAATCTTATGAAGCATTGATGGTTTGCCCACCCCTTTCCTAGTGCATCCCTTAAGGCATGCACCTAGATAGATTTAGATTTTATAGGTTTCTACAAGATACAAAGTGCCAGTAGCCAATAATTTTTTTAAAAAAAATTATGTGTATACATATGCCCCACTTGACTTTCATCATGTGTCATGTAAATGAAACACGAGATGGTGTTTCAAGATAAAACATGATAACACATAATATTGATGCTAAGTAAAGTGTAGTAAGTGGAAAATAACATAAATGAAAGGACTAAAATAAAAAAACCGTACCTTTAACTTACCTTAGTGTTGTAGATAAAGAAGTAGACTGTAAGAAATGTGATGGTGTACAATGTAGGGAACACTCGATGAACTTGTAGAAGTTAGTGCAAAAAATGGCCAAAAATAGAAATTTTTGGAAGATAATCCTATGATAGTGGAAAATAATCTCTATGTCACCATAAATCTAATGCATTTTATGGTTTGTAAAATGGATGAGCATAAACAAAGATAAAAACAAAACAATAAATCTGTAGGACAATAATTAAAAGATTTGAATTTTGAAAAACTATTTTTAAATAAGGAAGAAGACAAGTCATTTGTAATTTTAACTTGTGAGAGAGGAGAAAAAGAGCTCTGGAGAGAAAACAAGCTATGATGGTGAGGAGATGACATGATAGACAAGGAGAGGCTCCATAAGTGGTAGTAGGTGCACCACATGTATGCAACTAAGAATCTCAAACTAGCTTTTGAAATTTGTATTGAATTAAGTGAATTTTCAATAATTTTGAATTTTAAACATTTCTAGATGTCAAAATAAAGCAAAATCAGGTTCTAGGGGTAGTAAATAGGAAGATGAAAAATGAGTTTGTAGGATTTATGCAAAAAGCAAGAAAAATACAAGGGGTCAGTAGGCAAAAATCACTAGGTTGACCTAGTTGACCTAATAAGCTAGAAAATATGCAAAATCCATAGTGCCAACCTAGTAGGTATGGATTGACCCTATACATTGTTGTCGGGGAATCCAAGAACAAACACCCTTGTTCTGATCCCACTTGTTAGGATCTTGCTCCTCAAAAAGAGCACAATATGATTACCAAATACAAGCAATTAAACATGTAGAAATAACCATAAACACAAGTAACTAGAATTCACCAATAGCACAGAATATGAGAGATAATACACTATCTTGTATTAACATTTGTACATAAAAGAATAAAATAAAGAGCCACCACACACTTCCACCTTACAGAGGCTTCCCACACCTCAAGTATAAAATAATTCTTCTTCAAAACACTCTCCTACCAAAAACGGTCCCAACACACAACTCACACACCGAATTGGTGTTCACCTCTCCAACCAGTCAGTAATAACCCTGCCAGTACACCAAGCACTCTATAGTACTTCAAGTAGATCTCCCTTGAACCTGCAACCTACAATTCAATAGACCATACTTACACATGTAGATCTCCTATGAGCTTGAAACAACCTACAACTCAATGATCTTATAATGGAAGGATCTTCCTTGCCTTCCTATCTAGCTCATTAGTGGAACTAGGAGAAACACACACTTTGTTCTCTTCACTAGCACACTTTACAATACATGCCAATGGGTCTATAAATAGATCCCAAACTTAAACAATAACTTAGACTCTTAGTTTACTAATAATAGACACGTAGCTCAAGACTCGTAATAGCCTTTAAATGCAAACACTCCATTCACTTAACTCACTGTTTGTCAACAAAAATTCTGGAACCGCCACAGGCAACTGACATCGGTCCCTATCTATCTGGTGCTAACCAATGTCGGCTGACTTCATGCCGATGCCAGTTGCCTTTTACACTGGTCATGACTAATGTCAGTCATGCTACTGATGCTGGTACTTCTTGATCTTCAGTAACCTCCCTTCTTCGTGTCTGCAATAGTTGAAGGTTTTAGCTCCACACCGTAGAAAATATCACTTGGAAATAAATAACTGTAACTATACCTATACCTGTACACCATCTACTTTGTTTCCTTGGCTCTGTATCCCTCTTCAAGATCACTCTTGAAGTCCAACCACCACAAAACCTATAGTGCAAAACCTGTCATCCAAATCACCTACCACATCCACATCTACAAACCATGTAGAAAATAACTTGAACCTGCATAGCATGTGCACCTATTGCTGGTCCCTCTAAGAATCCATTGAACTGCCCTCCAATGCTTCTTTCCTGGATTGGCTCTAAACTTGTGACAACTCCCACTGCTTGGGAAAACTTAGGTCTAGTATATACCATGCACTTAACCTCATTATGTGAATCAAGACACTGTTCTGTGAACTGTCCAACCATCGACATGCTAACCGGTCTCACACAATCATCCTGAAACAAAGTCAACATATGACCTTCCATGTCTCTAGAACACACTCATGCCAAAGAATCTTGCTGCTCCTAGATTCCTCATGACACACCTCTAAACTAGCTTTACCTCTAGTTCAACAACTCCCTATATATGTAACCCTACAACAAGCACATCAATTAGTAATAGGATAATGTAGCTAATATTATCCAACCTAGTAAAGAGAAACACAATGATCAAACCTCCATTGCCCTGAAGCTTATACAAGACCATACGCCTTGGCCTTCCATCTCACATGTCCATTTCCACTCTTCTTCATCCTGAACATCGATTTCTTCTCTCAGTGCTTACATCTAGCCGGCAACTCCACCCAAAACTCCCATTTGGTTCTTCTCTAAGGAATCACATCCTCCATCCATGCCAAGCTCCCACTGTTTCCTAGATCTACCTGCTCTGCTTCTTTAATAACTTCCTAGTTCTTTACCATAAGTGAGCAACAAGTAGTGTAAAGAAGGGAAATGATGAATTTGAGGCTTACATACTCTTTAAGTCCTCCATATGGGTGCTTGAGACTCATTGACAGCTTGCTATCCACCAAAAATTTGTCTCAGTGACCGATGTCGATCACATCTTAGTTTACACCTAACCGATGTCGGTTCCCTGTGACTACCTCATCACCGATGTCGGTTCCTCCTTGCTGATGCCGATGTTTATCTACCCTGAGTCACTGACATTGGGCTGCAGATAGCTGATGTCGATCCCTTTTTGGATGCCGACGTTGATTTTCTAGCTGACATCGGTCTCTGTGTTTTGCTTGTGAGAACTGACTTCTTCTTGTGAGCTCCTTTTGAATCAAACCCTTTTCCAAATCATCCTTGCTCTACTAAAAATTCTTCTGCCCCTTATGCTAAACTCTGTCTATCACCTTCTCCTTGAAAACCAAGGCTTTCTTATTCCTGTCACTAACATCGGATCTCTCAAGAAATGTCACCTTCTTCTTCTACATACAGAAATCTCGATCTATGCTCTTCAAATCCGAATGCATACCCTTTGACTCAAGAACATCCATCTCCTTTTTGTTCATGTGACCAAGCCTATTAAACCACATCTTTGAATCTACAGCTAAAGTAGATAACCCAGAAAGAGAATCAGTAATACAAGTAGATAGATAAAGTGTACCTATTTTCTTACCTCTTACTACAACAAGTGCACCCTTGTTAACCTTCCAAGAGTCCGTTGTGAGAGTTACTGTGCAACCCTCATCACCCAAACTTCTTATAGAAATCAAATTCTGCTCTAGAACTAGGACATGCATGACCTCCTTCAATAACCATGTGTTACTTGTCTGCAATTTTAGCTTCACTTTCCCTTTGCCAACCATCTGACAAGGCTTACCATCCCCTACACAAATTTCTCCAAAGTCTCCCTAGACATACTCATGAAAAAATTCCCTATTTGGGGATGCATGAAAAGAGGCACCAGAATCTAAAACCAAAGATTCTCCTTTATCTAAAAAACATACCAGAACATCCTATGCAACGAAATCTGCAACATCTACTTCTTCTTCATGTCCTTCATGCTGATCTTCACCTGACCAACAATCTTTCTTTTCCTGCTCTTTCTTTCCATATTTCCAGTAGGTTATTCTACCATACCTAGACTTAGACCTCATGCCATTAAAATTCTCCATTCGTAGTCTACTTTCTTCTGCCATTGCTCTACTCCCACTCCAACAGAAACCCCTGTGACTAACTTGTAATCAACACACACTAACCAAATCTGAAATAACCTGTTAGTATCCCAACCAAAAGCTCTGATACCAGTTGTCGGGGAATCCAAGAACAAACACACTTGTTCTGATCCCACTTGTTAGGATCTTGCTCCTCAGAAAGAGCATAATATGATTACCAAATACAAGCAATTAAACATGCAGAAATAACCAGAAGCACAAGTAACTAGAATTCAACAATAACATAGAATATGAGAGACAATACACTATCTTGTATTAACATTTGTACAAAAAAGAATACAATAAAGAGCCGCCACACTCTTCCACCTTACAGAGGCTTCGCACACCCCAAGTGCACAGTAATTTTTCTTTAAAAAACTCTCCTACCAAAAATGGTCCCAACACACAACTCACACATGGAATTGGTGTTCACCTCTCCAACCAGTTAGTAATAACCCTGCCAGTACACCAAGCACTCTATAGTACTTCAAGTAGATCTCCCATGAACCTGCAACCTGCAATTCAACAGACCATACTTACACATGTAGATCTCCTATGAGCTTGCAATAACCTAAAACTCAATGATCTTACAATGGAAGGATCCTCCTTTCCTTCTTATCTAGCTCATTAGTAGAACTAGGAGAAACACACACTTTGTTCTCTTCACTAGCACACTTTACAATACATGCCAATGGGTCTATAAATAGATCCTAGACTTAAACAATAACTTAGACTCTTAGTTTACTAATAATAGACACACAACTCAAGACTCCCAATAGCATTTACATACAAACACTCTGTTCACTTAACTCATTGTTCGTCAACAATAGTTTTGGAACCGCCACAGGCGACTGACATTGGTCCCTATCTGTCTGGTGCTGACCGACATCAGCCGACTTCCTACCGATGCCGATTTCCTTCTGCAATGGTCATGCTACCAATGCCGATACTTTTAGATCTTTACCAACCTCCCTTCTTCATGTCTGCAATAGTTGAAGCTTTTAGCTCCACACCCTAACCATGTAGACTAAAAGCTTAGTTTGGAGTTGTCAGGTCGTCTGAAAGATCTAGAATGGAAACTCAGTACTAGGGAGAGAAAAATAAGGGTGTTAACTCAAAATTTGGAGTCAACTAAGCTAAAATATAGGAAAATTTTGGTCAAACTAGTTTGACCAAAGAGCTTAAAAGATATAGAAAAGCATGCAAAATGCTGAAAGAGGGGTAGAATGGCTACAAATGACCAAGGAAGTTCAATAAGGACCAATAAAGATAAAATAAAGATAAAATGAATAAAATAAGGTAATGTAGGTTTTGTTTTTAAGTAAAAATGTAAAAATAATGTGTTTATACTATACATGACATGGAAAAATTGATATATCCTTCATTATTTCATAGGTGTAGGGCCGACAAAGATTTTGGCAACATGTGGACGCAACATGGTTACCAAATTTGACAGATAGGCTATAGGATGGAGATAGGGCTAGAACAGGATCCATAGGTCTAGGGAGGATATAAGAGTGTGTCGAATCTCCCTTAGTACTAACTTATTAGTCATGTTATTTAGTCATTAGGAATGATTGACTAAAACCTTTAGATGGGAGGTGGATGGGCATATAGTAGAGGTGGCTATCATACTGGAGGATGTCCATGTCATCCTGGGGCTCCCTATGGTAGGAGCATAGGTGACTATAATAATACCAGATAGTCTAGAGGAGATATATCCTTAGCCATGTGGGCTATAAGTTTAGAGATGATAGAACTAGGTTAGAGGGTGAGTATGTTCAATGTCTATATATCTAGAAGGATGTGGTAGGCCTTATGACATAGTAGGTTCTATGCCACAAGTCAGATGACAAGGTACTATTATTTATGGTAGCCTTGAGTAGGATGATATTGGAGGAGTGAGTATTATGCAACCTAGGCTTGGTCATTTGGGTCTAACTAGTACATGATATATATGAGATTTTAGGCAGAGGATAGAGGACCATTGGGTTGATCATATTGATTATATCTTAGATCTATGAGAGATTTATTATGTACTAGCTAGTTGAATTTCCCACATAATCAATGATAGGTTACCTTGGGTGTAGAGATAGAGGGAGGAGTAGGTAGCATAGGCCATGCCCCACATGTTAGTGTTGTAATATATGAGATGTGTAGACATTATATGGCAGCCATAGAAGCATATAACATCTACATGGGTGAATTAGGACATAGTTGCACTAGTGATAGAGAGGACAAAGGTGATTAGAAACTAATTTTGGTGGAGAGAGCCACATCTAGTGGCATGGGTACCAAGATAAATGTGTCTACCTCATCCAATGACACTGATACTAATGCTCTATTATTGGGATTGGAATGTGAGGGAGCCACAGGGGAGGAGAGGGCTAGGGCCAGTAATAGTGAGTTTGACATTGAGGCCATGCCAAGAGTGACCATAAACTAGTTGAGTATAATATGGAGTTGAGCAGGAGGATAGGGATGTGGAGGTAGATATACCAAATTTACCACTACCATTTCTATATAAAGATGACTAGTGGCCACCAAGGACACAACATTGATGGAGGTAGGAGGTAGAAAAGAGAGTGTAAACTATTACCATCTTAGATGACCCCATAGGTTATCTAGAGGAGATGATAGAGAGGACACTCAGATGTAGACGGAGACTAGCATGACTTATGATAGATAGTTTTGAGCTGAGGAGGTGACCTAAAAAGGAGGTGCTAGGAGGCCATGTAGACAAGGAAACTATGTTAGATGGTCAAGCAGATGGTGAGACCATAGTAGTCAAGACATAGATAGGTAAAAAGATGATTTTTTATTTCTTATATTTTTATTTAAATGGATAAATAGATATTATGAGATATAATAGTGATATAATATCCATCATGTGTGATTTTTCATGTATAGGTGATAACGAGGAGGAGAGATGTGGGTCCGTATTGAGGGGATCACTCCATGACATCCTAGATGAGACTCTATAGCCATACAACCCCACAACACTAGAGGATCTGAGTATACCATCTACCCCAACTTGAGTGAGTTGGTTTAGATTAGTTGAAGTAATGAGGTAGATACAAGCATAGAGGGAGAGGATGCAACCACTAATACCAATGGGTGTAGGTGAGCTACAATCATGATAAACCTTAACAAATGGGAGATCTACATATTTGGATATATTAGTATAGATGACAGAGATCTAAACCCAACTGATGGAGTCACATATGTGGGTATCACACCTACACGGATAGGTAGAAGGTTTGAGATCTCGAATGGCCTCCTTAAAACATACCATTTGGAGGAGTCAGATGAAGGCCTTAATAGGTAGTGTGGCTAGGCCACAAGATAAATAGGATGGGACCCAACCATAGAGTTGGGATAGTGTATATGGTCGAATTATTTTGTATCAAACTCATGATATATATATATATATATATATATATATATATATATATATATATATATATGAATATTTTAGCATATTGTTGTTGGATGTGAATGTTTTCATTATGATTTATTCTGGTTGTTAATTATGGTTGAGGTTATGGATGCTTAGGATATATTTCTTTGTATCACATCTATTTAGTTTCTATTATATATGTTGTAAGAAATATATGAGATGTGGTTTATTTTCTAGAAGTATGAAAAACACATGCATGGTGAAAATGAAATAGGTGAAAAGGACTTGGAAAAATAGAATCAATCAAGATAATGCATTACACAATATTTGAAGATGGGAAATGTGTAATAACAAAAAATTATAAGTATAAATAACCAAGAAAAGATTATAAACAAGATGGTAAAAAGGAATTTATTTTTTAATGAATGTGAAATATTTTTGCACCAAATTAAAATAATCAAAATCATACTAAATCATGTTGGGAAGTATGACAAACAAAGTAAGAAAATTGAAGGTATGTATAAGGGTGAAAATGGTAATAAAAATAAATTAATTAAGTTAATCAATCATACTATATCATGCTGGGAAATATGAAATAAAAATAAAATTGCAAAATATTCATTTTAAATGTCATACAAATTCAAGATGGGAAGTATGAAAAATTCAAAAAATGGTTGAAATTGTACATGAACTTAAAAAATAAGAAGATAAAAAGGTAAAATAAAAATGAATTAAGCATAAAACATACTAAATATAAAGATAGAAAGTATATAAAATGATGTGTAACTTCATAATCGATTGAATCTTATCTCAGATTTGACACATGTAATTTGGATGGTGACTTGGGTATTAGAAAATGCTATGTGGAGGTCCAAGTCCTATCCATGATTATACACTATAACTTGATAAAGAGAACACCAATGTGGTGGAATAAGCAAGAAAATTGGATAGTCAAGGATGTGGGTAATAGGAAGGAAAAGATCGTAATATGGGAGAATGGTGAGGTCTTATCTATGATCTTGCAAAGTAACTCACAAATGAAATCCCAAGGGGATTGATCAGTACACCAAAATAAAATATCAAGATGAAATATATGGAATGTAAGGACTGAAAGTGGAGTGTTAAAATCAAGACTAGGCATTTTATGAGAATATATTAGGAGGATATAGGCATACTAAGGGCATGAGAAGACACTAAGTGACTAGTGATCATCTATGTACAAACGAAACTTTCTCACTATATACACAAATCTTTGTAGGCAAATAAGTGTGATACTACAAAAAATTCATGAAAGTAGATTGGTACAAGAAAATAAAAATGGATCTACCTTCCCATGACATGTTTCATACTCTTCAATAACCCTTAGAAAGTTGTTGGTCTACTATGAATATTGGGTACTTGCATGAGAAATTAGGTAGCACTAAAAGGATTTTTTTATTCTCCTCTTATAATCTACTATGAGGACAACTATGAATTTTGAGCTTTGACTAGAAGGAGATGTGCTTTGAATCATGTCTTTTAGAGTTATTTGAGTTTTAAGAATAATTTTGCCTTTTAACATGATTACCTTTTATTTAAATGATTTGTCTTTTAATGTTATTTTGAAGGCTTTTTAAGATTCATCCTCCATATAGATTTGGAATGACTAATAATTAGAGAGATAGTGATACACATGAATGTGTTGTAGGCTAAGGCTAAAGGAAGCTAAGTAACCAAATACAAATATTTACTAGGAAACTTAGGTATATAATGAACTAACATGTGATCTCAAGTCTCAACTATGTATATGGTTAGTTTGAAAAAAAAGAAAGAAGGGAAAGAAGAAGATCCAAATTAGACTGGTAAAATGAGATAGTACTGAGATAGGTTATTTTATAATTTATCACATAGTAAAGGGAGATAATAACCAAGGGGAATAAGATAGGTATAACCAAATCACCATGATAAATTATTTATCAAAAATAAGGATAAGAAAGAAAAATAATCATAAAGATACAAGAAAGAGAGTTTTGAGAAAAACTCTAGGGAAAAGGGAAGGGAAAGCAATGATAAATAAAATACAACCATATGCAAACATATAAAAATTAAAATAAGTAAGATATAGTAAAATAAATAAGAAATCATGATATAATATAAACAAAAATTCGACACAATGTTAAATGATATAACAAATAGAAATAATATTAGAACACATGACCAATCTAAATAAAAATGTGAAATCAACATTCATGTGCTCATAAATACTAATAAATCTATCCACACACGTTATCAAATACATCAAACAAATCTCTATGAAGCTATAATCAAATTGTTGCTATGGTTTCATCAATCTTTAATGAAAACTAGGTAAATACTTCTTTTCTGATCTCCTCAAGTAAAAAAGTATGAATGCTCAAAGGATCATATCGAGGAGGAAAATTAAGATAAGGCTAGTTATGAGAATGTGTGGAAAGAAGATCTATGGGATAAGAAGGAATCAATGGGGAAGAAGGACACACAGGTGAGGGAAGGTCCATAAGTGAAGGAATCATAAGTGGAGGAACATAAGGTGGTGAAGGGACCATAGGAGGAAATGGAACCATGGGAGGTGGAGCCATGGGAGAAGGAGTAGCCTTCTTGCAATAATCACCTATGGGAAGAGTGGTAGAAGGTACAGGAGATCAAAAATTAAGGATGCAAGGTATCACAATATTATCACAACTTGTGATAATGGGTGGAAGAATGGTTATTTATCTCATGAAAGCAACAAATATGATTGTGAATGGTTTTATTAGAAACACTCATGGAAGGAGGTAAAATAATAGTGGAAGAATCTAGAGAACACTTATCAGCCCATTTGGTGGGAAGAGGAGCCATCCTAAGAAAGGGAAGTAAACCATCACCAAGGGAAGGTGATGATGAGGAAAGAATGAAACTAGGCTGAATGGAAGGAGTGATAGTATTGAAAGGAGTAGGCTCAATAATAGTAAGAGTGGGAAAATATCAACTATAATAGGCTTGAGAAGAGGCTCAACTATATCAAGCTCTATTAAGGGAGGGGTGGGTTCCATAGAGGGTCTAAGGAGCATCACACTAACCTGAGGGATGAACAAATGATAGGAGTCAAGGAACCTAGAAAAGTGTAAGGCCCAGTCATAGCATGATCCATGAGTATAGTCCTACATGGCTCCTTAGAAACTAGAGGTGTCGGTGCCATCTATACCATGTGATAAAGGAAAAAATAAAAAAATAGGAACTATAAGTGAATAAAAATGATGAGATTAACTAAAATACTCAAGTAGATAAGAATGATAATGGACAACCTCAGAATCATGAGCTTGGACAAGACTGCCTAATAATAGACCTTATAAGGCATAATGATCATCATAATATAGGGTATGAAGATCAATGACATGGGTAGGGATAACTTTTTCATCTGATGAAGCATGTTGAATATAATTCCTAGTCTTAGTCAAGACTACAAGTATGTCATCACAAAAGAGGTTTTCAAAAACAAGGTTGCAAGGAAGCAAGAGGCTACAAGATGAGATAAGGTGAGAGATCAGAAGTTTTGATCTATAAGTTAATCTCATTAGGCTCATCATCATTATAATATAAAAGGTTAGGAGAAATGTTACCAATGAGCTTAGGATTCCCTTTATTATCATTGGTTGAATTAATAGGAAAGTTGAGATGCTAAAACTCACAAAATGGAACACATGATAAAGGCTCAATAGTAGGAATCTTGAAGACACCATGATCTTTTAATTGTTCAAAATTCTAAGGGTTAGTTTCACCTTTAATCTTATAAATGGCTCCATTTTGAGGGAATTTAATGCATTTGTAGTATAAGAAGCAATGTATCTCATGTAGTGAGTCCACGATGTACTAATAAAGATGTTATATGAAAGGGGGAAGTTAAATATCATCATCTTCACATGAATGATGATAGGTGAAATGGTAATGGAAGCCACACACAATAGAGAGGAGGTATTTGCCTTCTATCATATCATTGGCATGTTTTGCATTTATACTTATGATTACATTTGATATACACAAGAGTTTTAGTAAAATTAAGATAAGCAACACATGTGTTAAAACCCTCATCAAACAATGCATGATTGACTTGGATATCACTAATTTGGATGCTAATAAATAAAGGAAGATCATCAACATGAATTATAATCTCATCTTGAATCCTAGAAGCTATGGTAAATTTTAAGGAAAGAGAAGTGTTGATGTTTTCATCAATGTGGATAGACATCTATTCACATTGTTATAAAATACTATCTTCAGAACTAGATTAAGCTGCCTCCTATCCTACTAGAGGAGGAAGAGGGACACTCATCTTGAATAGAAGATGCATGAGGTATTTTATATGACATGGAAAAGTCCTAATAAGCTCAAGGAATGGAATTTAGGATGGGATATTAGTGAGCTCTATAACGGGATCCCACTCATCATAACCCATAAGAAGGTTATTAGATATAGATGTGTAATGGTAAAGGAGATCCTCAGAAGGAGTAGCTGAAGCACATTGGAATTATTGTTGATAATAAGAAGAAGAATATTTAGAATAAGGTGGTAAGTCATGTTGAGATTATGAACTAATTGGTTTACATTGATTTTGAGAATTAGAAGAAGAAGAGTTAGAAGAAGCTTGATTATCATTAGTATTAGAAGATGATGGAAGAGTGGTAGAAATATAATAGGATGTGTTATCCAAGGGAGAATCATAAATTAGATCATAAAAAGTGATAATATCTTCTTTCCCCAACTCATTTCAATGAGTTGGAGAAGAATCCTAGATAACACAATATGTCTTATGGGAAGGAGGATTGTAGATAGGTTGGGAATCAATGATTCCACCACCCTTTATATATTAATCATGTTAACCACACTTTCTCCAAAAGTTGGTTCAACAAGACTTTCTACATTATGTTTGGACGTGGTGGGATTGTCTTGATCGACTTGGATATGTTGATGATTAGGTAAATGATCTTTATAGATAGACAAATGATCATTTTTTTATTCAAGGATTGAGTTTTGTCATTTGATCTGTAGTCCTTGAAGGCAATATCATAGGCTTGCCAATGCTTATGGATAATGGAATCATGATCAAAATTACATCCAAAAATAAAATCCATGTATAAATTATTAATTTTTATACATATCTCATGAGAATGACCCCAACTAGTGTGAAACCAACAAAACTTGTTAAGATCATACCAAGATTTCATAAGATGAGTAGGGTTAAGTTCTCATGGAAGAGGCCTAGGTAGATGCTTAAGTAATTTATCCAAAGATAAAGGTTTTTGAGCATTGATGTTATTTGGTGAAGAAAAATGAGGATTAGTATATTATTGATAAGAAGAAGTTGGTTCTAAATAAGTTAGGAATGACAACTTGAACATTGTGAATGGTGTCATAAGAATTGGTAACACTATCATTGGTGATTTTGTGGTTTTTGTTCTTAATTAATAAATGAGGACCTACAAAAGTTTATGTGTCTTCAATTGATGCATTAGAAAATCTTGTTTTTTATCTTGGTCAATAGCCTCCTCTAAAGTATGTGGGGAGAGAGTGCAAACTCGATATTGTAATCTAGGAAAGAGAGAATTTTTAAAGAGATGAAAAATATTGTCATATGCCATGTTATGTTCACATTCATTTGACAAAGTCTTCCATCTCTTAGAAAAGGCTTTTGAAGTTTCATTATCATGTTATTTTTAATTAATGAGATGGACCAAATTGTTTTCAAGAAGATCATTAATTTGGAATTCTTGAGCTAAAGCATTTACTAAGTCCTCAAAAATAGAAATGGAATGAGCTCTAAGTTGATTATACCAATCCAAGGCATCACCTATGAGGGTCTTGGTTAGGATCGTGGTAGCGTCAAATGTATTTAATTTGACCCAATACTTGTAAATATTTCCAAATGTTTTAAGGTGAAGAGTGGGATCGTTTAACCCATTATAATATATTGTAGGTGTTATACCTCTTATATCAATATTGGCAATTTGAGTAGTGAGAGGTTCATTTTATACATGTTTGATGGTTTTATTGATGAAAGGAGGTTGAGGAATGAGATTTCCTTGAGAATTTTTAAGAGGAGGGGGAACATTATAGTTATGTGTGCCCCAAGATATTGGTTGTGGACGAGATTGATGATTAAGGAGGTAATTTTCCATTCTCATCATTTGGTTTGTGTTCTAAGCTTGAAAGGTATTCATTTGATTAAGAGTTTGAAATAAAATTTGGTGTGTTTGATTAACATTAGAAGCATTAGAATTGGTATTTATGTTGGTATTAGTGGCTTGGGTACCACTATTTGTGTTAATATGAGTTTAAGAAGAATTGTGAGAATTTGAGGTGCTAGTGGTAAAATTGTATAGTGAAGAAAAATATGGGCTAGTGAATGGTTGAGAGGAAGAAGCATTATAAGCATGATTGCCTTGGGTAGTAATCAATGATCTAGTGAAAGGATTAAGGATGGTGGACTTTATGAGAGGCCCACTACATGTAGAACCTGTCATGTTAGTTGAAATATTATGCATGGAGGTAGGAGAGGTTAGAAGAGGAAGTCATGATAAAAGAATGAATGAAAATTGAAGGAAGAGGTTGAGAACCAAAGAAAGTAGTACCACCAAATCCTATTGAGAATGTAAGAGAGTGTGAATGAGGATCTTGAGTTTGACCACTAATCATGAGGTTATAAATGGTATAAGGGTCATTTCTTTTATGTTGAGGAAATTTAGAAATAAAGAAAAGCATTTCACGAGTATACTCAAACTAAAGTTTATTTTCTAGTAAGAAAAGAGGATTATGTTGGGAATAGGTATGAGGAAGATTCCCATAGTTCATTATGTGAGTGGAAATATGAACATTAATAGCATTCAAAAGAGGAGCCCTACTTTATCTATGGGTGACCCTATTTAGATTGGTAAAGTTCATCATGTTTGTCGACAGTGACTCAGTATCATCACCAGATAGAAAGTCCACGATGAAGGAGAAAGAAGAGAGATGAGAAATCAAAGGTCAAAAGAGGTGACTTAAATAATACAGGGTCAATTGGGTTGACCTAGTACATAAATAGGGACTATAAAACTATATAGAATTGATTGGGTCAATCTATTATAATTTACATAATGCATAAAATGTTTTGGGTTGACTAGGTTGATCCAATATAGAGAATAGGGAACTTAAGAATCCTAAAAACATATTTTAATGTGAAACAAGCTAAATTTTTAAAGTAATGAAAAGCAATAAGTACTAAAAGGAAATAGACAACCAATTGGATTATTGCTAGTCAATCCAATTGGAGCACACAAAATAAAATCTTGCACTAACACTAGTTAATGCAATATTTTGCACACACAATTGAGCAAATAGCAAGGAAAAAAATTGAAAAGTAAATCTAACTAATTGGTCAATCTGAATGTTAGCTAAATTATTAAGAATGATTTTAAATGTGATTGAGTTGGCTATAATTAAGGTATTAGATAGTAATCTAAGGATGGTTTTGAGTTGTTTGGGCTAAAGAGGACAATAATGTAAATGATATAAGGTTATCATTGGGAGATACCCCCTCACTTCACACATCATAGAGATCAGGGTGTTGGGTTCTTAACTAAAATACACCATTAAACATGCTTTATACTTGACCAGAGCATCAAGTCAGCTTCCCCCTTGGTGATGAAATCCAAGTAGGTTGACCTAGGGTAGACAAATTTTAAAATGCTTATTTATGTTATTTTATTTTGTCATGTGTGCATAAAATATAAATATCGAAACTAAGTGATATATTGAAAATATCATAATTAAACTATGTGAACTATTCTAAGCATGCAAACAATAAGAAAAGAAATGTCTAAGTTATTTACTAATAGATACGAGGCTAATTATAACTTTGACACAAAGTATAATGTTGACACTATATGCATAAAATATAAAATATGGTTGATAGGGTGAACCTATACTGTAGAGGCAAAGTATGAAAATGAACTATGTTGATAGTGTCAATCTAGTTATTCCAAACACACAAAACATAAAATTGGGTCAATAGTTTTGATCTAGTTGATTATGTAAAGTTAGTTTTAAAGACTAAAAACTATTAAAGAAAAGATAAAAAAGAGAGAAATAGATAAGTAGAGAGGATCCTTGGTGGATTAGAGATGTAAAGAAGAAGATTGATGGTCTAGTACCTGAAAGTATGCTTGAAAAACCTACAAACTAGGTCGATAGAACTGATCAAGCTATACGGAACCTGTTGAAAAGTGTTTAGACTATAAAGGGTCAACTAGGTTGAATTAGTAGGTTGAATTGGGTTTTTTAATGCTAGAAACCTATACCAGGTCAACTAGGTCAATCTAGTTATCTGTTCTTGTAACTTGTTCACAAATAAAAATAGCTAGTTTGATAGGACTCATCTAGAATGTTAAAAATATATTATAAAAATGATGATAAAATGAATGAAATAAATGAAGGTAAAAGTGAATAAATCATACAAGGGTTAGTTCATGGCATGTTCACTAGAATGTAAGGAATCAAAAATGCTTCGTGTCTATGAAATAATCCTAGATCAAATAAGATAGATCACACCTACACTTTTGATTGGGATATACCTGTTAGAAATCAAAAATGATTCATGTCTATGAAATAATCCTAGATCAAATAAGATAGATCACACTTACACTTTTGATTGGGATATACATGTTAAGTAGGAGCATGACCAATATGGGGATCTACTAAACCTAAGTATGGGATCACTTATATCACTTGTCACAACAAATCATGCTAGGAAGGGTTCCAAAACCTATAGTCTAACACCATCTCACAATAACCCTAATGGAGTCCTAAGTTTTTAAATGTTCACACTATTCTAATAGTAAAAAATCAAAAATATAATCTAGTGCTCACCAAATCTTGTGGCACAAAGTCAGTGTTACAAAAAATATAACATACAACCAAAATAGACATGTATTATAAGACATATACTCACATAAATGTATATGAAATACTAAATACATAGAGAGAATAATACAAATGCATTATATGTCTATTCTTACAAAGGAGAAATAAAGTTAGGAATAATTATCTTTGAAGATGAACCCACTGAGGCTCAATCTCTCCCTTGGCCAAGGTGTTTTTACAGAGATTTTTGTGGTGTGTAAGCATAACCAAGATAAATAATATTTAGGCTACACAACTTATCTAAGCATCTAAAATACTTATCCACAAGACAATATCTGTATCTCCAAAAAAAAGTATAAAACCCTAAGATTTATTCCTCAAGTAGAATGGTCAATAAGTAGATGTTCACTCACACTTATTTGTTAATAGTTATTCTCTTATGAAATGGTGGGAAATGAACTTGTATATATAGGTGGATCTTACCCTAAATCTTTTTGGGAACATTTTTTTGTGGGGTTGACCGAGTCGACCCATTGTGTTTTTGGGGACAATTCACTAGGTCTATGCTAGGTTGGCCAAAAGGCTAACAAGCCCAAAAAGTGAAGAATAACCCTAAATTGTACTGGGTCAACCTAGTAAACTAAGTACAATCGATAGTCAAAAAGGATGTTAAGGTAATAAAAGGAAGAATGGAAAAAGGAATAGATTAGAGGAGGTAGGATTGAGAAAAATAAGATTAGGTTAAATGTTTTTAGGAGACAAGTGTGTAGATGGCAAGTGGCGAAATAGACAAAAATCTTATGAAGCATCAATGGTCTACCCACCCCTTTCCTAATGCATTCGTTAATACATGCACTAAGAGAGATTGAGACTCGATAGGTTCCTACAAGATACAAAGTGTTAACAATCAATAAAATTTTGAAAATATTATGTGTATGAACTACCCAATTCAAAATCTTCCACCCAATAGTGCATCTTATACTAAAAATATAGAGAATGATCCTCCTACCAAAAATAACATTCTTACCTCTATAAATTCTACTCCTCCATTAATACAACTCAAATTCTTGTTAAAATGATTTAATAAATGAATATTATGTAAACAACTAACAATTCATGAATGATGAAAATGTACTCTCATATATTACAAATGTCTAGTCAACCACCTCAAGTCATCATGAATAAAGTAAATCATAATTTTATCCCTCATCCTTTTAGATATGCCAATGGGAACATCATCCATTAACCTTAATTGCATTATAAAATTCTTCAACATTTTCAAAATGAACCTTTAACTCCTTTCATTATGTGCATAAACATTAAAAACATCTCTCCAACTATTACATATGATGGAACTAAATATCTTGTTATTTTTCTTAAATATTTTTGTAATATCTATAAGGAATGGGTGTAAACTAACACTTTTGATACCACCAAGCTCCTAGTCAAAACTTTTATTGGTGATTCACTTGAATGGTATAATCAACTTCATATACATTCCATCTCACAACTATAGGATTTAGTCAATGCTCTAGTGAAGGATTTCCAACATAATGATCTTCATCAAAATTATCTTAGCCATTTCATAAATGCTAAGTAACTTCCTAATGAATCTTCTCACACTTTTATTAAGTGTTAGAAGTATCTAGATCACAAAGTGGACCATAACATGAATGATGATACTCTCTTAAAACTATTTATTTATTCACTTTAATCTTCTCTTCAATATAGAGATCGAATGTTTTCCCATAAAACATTAGAAGAAGCTTTAGACCAAGAAAAAAGGAAAGACTTTCTTTTGACTCAATTTGAGTAACCTCAAGCAACTACTAAGGAACATTTCCAATAATTTTCTCACAACATTAATTCATTTAAGCATCTATAACATGAAATGGTAAAATTGAATTCAACCAATTTTAACCTAGCCCACCCTCCCTTGAGTCTATAAGAATTATAGAAATAATTTATACCTTCTAAACCCCTAGAAAATGGTATAATCTTGATAATTTTTATTGGTGGCATGTTATGATAGGTTATTCTCATGATAGTTATCATCATATTCACTGATCCCTTCTTATTTCCTTATTTGGTCTACATTTTAATCTTGATATTCTTGCACAAAAACATTATCAATATTATATTCAAACCTATCAAAACCTTTCTAAAGAACCATAATCACATCAACATCACATATGTAATGATAAAAAAAACTACCCCATACCTCTGCCTCATCAATTAATGTTGTCAAAAAGATAGTGGATCCTTCTTCTTACACCAATAAAAAAAGGATAGATAACATGAAAAAATTCAATTCGGTGGTTGTATCAGCCAAAACTTAACCTTTTAGGTCAGAAAAACCCAAGGAACACCTAGTTAAAATGCCTACCCAAAATTACATCATACATGGTCCACATTTGCCTTATACACCTATTAATAACTCTCCTTCACATCCTATGTAAATTTCAACATCCTCAAATTCTAACATATTAACACATTTACCTATCTCCAAATAACACATCATCCTAATGTAGTTCATTCTAACTAGTTATCTTGATTTCATTCCATATCACATGTTGGGGATTCTTATGATGCCCATCCACATCTCACTTCAGACTTTGGGGTGTCTTTTAATTCCCATCCCTACAAAAAATTACCCTTTGGGGCATCCTAAAATGCTTATTTTAATTTTACATTGCATAATAACAATCAAATTTAAGCTCAATAAAACTTTTGAGACACAATTTTTTATTTCACATGCTCATATTTGATATGGATGTTAGCATATATCTTGCTCATTATTTATGTCTCGTGTTTCTTTATTTTTGTGTGCTTTATTTCCTTTAGTTTCTTTTCTATTGACACCATTATTTATTTTGTTTTTTTTTGGTTTTATTTAACTTTACTAACACCATGGTTTCCTCTTTGGTTCTTTGGTTTTATTTCACTTTCAACCTTTGTTTCCATTTTTGTTCTTAGACATCTCTTTCATTTTTATCATTTATTATGTTTTTATGTAATTATTTGCCTTAACATATTTATTATTAATTGACCTTTATTTACTTTCCCCTTTTCTTGTGATGATCATTTACTTTTTCACTTTCTTGCAATGACCTTTTACTTTCCCCCTCTTTTGAGATGACTACTATATGTATTCATATTTTTTATGGATCCATTGTAGATTAGTATGATTTTCATAGTGACATGAATCTCATAGAATAATCTGATATTTTTTGGAGCATTATTTTCCCTCTTTGTGATCAAATATGAAAAATTCATAATTTATCACTTATTACATGGTCGAATCTCTCATGATCCACATCTTTCGCTTACTTCCTTTGATTTGAGGTGCACATAGGCTAGTTTTGAGATTTAAAACTTAATATTAGGAAAGCTATGAGTCTTTAGGTGCCATGGTATTTAGGTCCTTTTCTCTAGTGACCAAGTGTAACCTCTCTTTTGTTCCTCACCTTTTTCACTCATGTTTGGTTCTTGGAAACTATATGGAGAAGTGTAGTCATATAACATGAAAAAATTGGTAACTTGAGCATGGCTTATAACACCTAAACCTTATGTCCCATTTACTTTCTCTCATGACCCTCATAGACATCTTTTCTCTGATTCTTAGTCATCTTTAGCCTTCTTGACTTGATCCTAGCTGATATAGATCCCTTTTTCAATGACTAATCCATCCCCACAGGTTTCATCAGCTTAGGACAATAGCACCATACTTGGAATATAGCACCAATGCTTCTCCTATCCACTTTTGGTGCTCTTTTCAAGTGAATTTTTATGCCTAATGTTCAATTTCTTCCAGTTCCCTATCCTTCTCTTTGTCAGCCTAATGTGAGCATGTTCAACCGATGAATAATAGATCCCTATAAAATCCCATTCAAAGATCATTTGGAAAGGGTTGGTAAACATCACTAAGAAAGAAAAAATACAACTAAGACTACTCAAGCAATCTTCCATATTCTTTGCATATAACCAACCAATATAATTATAATCTTATTCAAATCATTAAACTAATCCTTATCCACGTCAAGTATATTTAGTTTAGCATTTTTCATATTCATACTTTCAATTGCATAAAACACATCAAGGGGGAGAACTAAATATGGCTTGATCCCTCTTTAGAGTATTAGTATGTAGGTAGCATACCCACACAAGGGGTATGGATACACGTTTAGTGAATCTTACACATACTAAACCCCCCTCTTTTATAAAAATTGGTCAAAGCAAATTGGAGTGTAAGGCTTGAAGAGAAAATATAATCTATAGGGAGCTCTATAGACTTTTGGCTACCACAACTTCATGGACAAGGTCACATAGACCTAGCAAACAGAACCTAGAAAGCTCATATCTTGAGGACAATATCAATAAAGGTGGACTACAACATTAGTGCCACTCCTATCCCCTTTCAATAATCTTGTCTAATCATAAAATGAAGGTCAAATCTCAGATTATGATAGTGTGCCAGTCCTTCACAGTGAATCTCAGACCCTATCTTAACCTTATCTTCTAGTTTCTAGATAAGTCTTATTTTATCTAGCTTATTACTATTTTTAGAAAGGTCAAAATTCTAATCTAATTTATACAAATTAGTATCTTAATTATTGCATATTTTTATTTATTTTAATACTCAGACCTTTTAACTAAATTAGGAATAAAACCCCAATATTACCAAAATTGTTAAATCATTTGGTGAACCTGATTCATTTCATTTGCATATTCAAACCCTAAAAACCCTAGGGTAAATTACCTACTAATTTTTCCTATATTTTTTTGATATTTTTACCTGTTTAATAAAATCAGAAATTAGCATTAGATTTTAAAATTTTGTAGTAATTAATTTTTTTTTTCAAATCCTAGTTGTCCATATTAGGTCCCAATATTTTCCCAATGATTTTTTGATTTCTTACTAGCATATTAAAATCAGAAATTCAATTCAAATTTCAAAATTCAATATTAATTTAAAAAAACATTTATTTTTCAAAACCTTAGTTGCATCTAATAGGTCTCTTTAAATCACAATTTTTCCAATAAATTTATGATTTTTTACTTGTATATCTAACTCAAAAATTGACTTTAAATTTCAAATTTTTATAGTCAATTTTAAAATAATCATCTTTCAAAACTTAGTTGCGTACATTAGGTCCTATTATTTTTGAGATATCACCTTACTTTCTAAGATCATATTTTAAAAATGGATCTCACTTGTTTATAAATTTTTCTTACATTTCTTGCAAATAATAAGGAGACCATCATTGGTCATATCATGTATACAAATGTTGAAGTTAATCATATGTTAGTACAAAGCTTCATTATTTGTATTTCATGCTTACTCTTTATAATAAAGGATTATATTACAACATTTATTGTTAAAAATGAAAAAGATTTCAATATTCCTTTTGCATATTCTCTCTCACTCCAATGGGATAATTTCCAACTCCATTTATTTAAACATGTTACCAATTTCATGTTACATGTCAAAAAATTATATACATTCATGAAATTTTCATTTTCTCTATCCTTTCTGTTCTATCTTTCATGTGGAAATTTTCAAAGTTTATCATGATAAACACATTAGAAATGTCATAGTACATGTCAATTTTTTTTTATGTATTTATGCACAAATCCATGCTCTCTATCCATTGTTTTCTATCTTTCCTATGGAATTTTTGTTATAAACATATTATTGTACAACTCATCACTCACATTTCATGCATTTCATTCACATTCATTATTTTTACCTAGATGGATATAATTCCTTAGCTACTTTTGAGTATCTTCCTATCACTACCAGACTTAAGCAAACAATAGCAATTATATCTATCCCTCCTTTCAAACTTGGTATGGACATCTCTTATCTCTCACCTACTACTAACTCTATGCCTATAGTAGATCACATGGTATATGTTATCACCCAAATTTAGAAGATAGGTAGGATGATTACACATATGGTTATAGCTTTATCACTCAAGTTTTCACCCCTTTTGATATAGTTTTAGTTCTTGATCTCTTTAAATGATCATATGTCTACAAAGATGTGTTAAATGTATCCCTTCGTAATACTATAACTTTTATTTCAACTGAACTAACTTATGTTGCATTTATCCTTAACACCATGCAATGGATTGAAGAACATATTTATTTAAAAAAAGAGTATTTACCCCCATGCCACATCATTGAGAAACATATACCTTTATATATTCAATTAAGAATTAATGATGTGGGGGTCAAAAGGGTATTAGTTGATAATGGTTTGGGACTCAACATTTTCAACTTTTATTTTCGTAAACATCTTAATATACAACCTCAAGATCTTGACCATTCTAATATGAACATTAGAGGTTTTTACAACATTCCATGGAAAGTCATGGGTCAAATAACACTCAATCTTACCTTAGGGCCTAATAAATTATGAATTACTTGCCAAGTCATGCCGAATGAGCTCAACTATAATTTATTACTTGGTTAGCCTTATATTCATGATATGCATGTGGTCTCTTATACACTCTATGTTTGTCTAAAATTTATCACAAAGGATACATATACACATGCCCAATAGATAACGAACCTTTTAAATACTACCAAGTTGCCAAAACTGCAAAAAATTATATCTCACACATTAATCTTGAAAACATAATGACACAACCTATTATTCATAGTGTACCTTCAAACCATGCAACACATTAGAAAACTCCAAGTTCTATAATAAAATCCATACCACATCACCAATTTACCTCTGCTTTCACACTTAAATGTTTCAATAATATTGGATATCATGGTAAAGGTCTTGGAAAGCATGAATAAAGAATCATCAATCTTTTCAAGGAATCTACACAACATGGAACACAAGGGCTAGGATATTATTTTACCCACCTTCATAATAAACCTTCTTCTAGTACTTAAAAGAATATAAAGTTTTATCCACCCATTACACCAATAGACCACACCATTAATCATACTTCAACATTATCATTTATCTATCATGATCTCATTGATCACGTAGTTTCAATAGACATGATCACATTAGATGAATTCTTTAATGATGAATCCATCCTATAATTTCTCAGAGCATATGAGGACATTCCATCTTGATATCATAAAAATAGATTTCCTCATCACATAAATGCCCATTCATAATTTAAATAAAGTCTAGATTATCCACAAGACATACCAATTGATTTAGATGATATTATTTTTTCCACTCCCTACACACTTGATCATTCCACATTGCTTAATGAAGAAATAGTACACCATAAATTGGTTTCCAATATAGTCCCCATGGTAAAACCCAATGAATAAATTCGATGTTGTTCTGATTCCTATGATTTAGATAAAGCATGACCAAAAGATGATTTTATTTTACTTAACATTAACATGATCATCGATTCCATAATTGGATATGAAATCTTATCATTTATGGATGGCTTCTCAGGATACAACCAAATCAAAATTTCTAAAGAAGATCAAGATAAAACATCTTTTACAACACCTTGGGGTATATTTTGTTACATTCTCATAAATTTTGGGTTAAGAAATGGTAGAGCCACATACTAGTGTACCATGACACATATATTTCATGATTTGATTCACCATAATATCAAAGATTATGTTGATGACATCTTAGCTAAATCAAAACAATGACAACATCATGTTATTGATTTATGAAAGATATTTCAAAGACTCAAATAGTACACTATTTGATTAAACTCAAAGAAGTGTGTGTTTAGAGTTAAATTAGGCAAACTCTTAGGTTTCACTATTTCTCATTGTGGCATATAGGTTGACCCCAAGAAAGTCAAAGCAATCATTGACATGCCACCTCCTATAAACTTAAAGTAACTTTGATCCCTATAGGCAAACATCCAAGTAATCCACCATTTTGTAGCTCATCTTGTTGATAAAACTTGGTCATTAAATTGATTACTAAAGGAAGATACAAAGTTTGTCTGGGATAAATCCTATCAATAAAGCTTTGATACAAGTAAGCAATATCTTCTTATTCCAACTATTTAGTACCACCTATGACTAATAAGCCTTTCTTACTATACATTTTAGCAATAGGCTATGTATTAAGAGCACTTTTAGCACAACATAATGATCAACACACCAAATAAGAAGTTTATCGCATCAGTCACACATTAGTTGATTACAAAAAAAATTACTACACAATAGAAAAGTTATGTTTAGCAATAGCTTTTGCCACACAAAAACTCTAGCATTACATGGTAAATAATGAGACTCAAGTTATCGTAAAAGCATAGCCATTGAAGTTCTCCATGGTAAAACCACATCTCTTTGTTTGCATCATAAAATTAGTCTTTTTATTAACAAAGTTTTACTTAAAAATAGTTCTCCAAAAATCAATAAAGGGCCAAATCATTATAGACCATTTGGTAGCCACACCACTCCTAGACAATAATCCTGTTAGTGACACATTTAGAGATGATTTCACTACCTATTCTACTCATTCTAATACTTGTACCATGTTCTTTAATGGTTATTGATGTGCATATAGTACAATGGAAGCTATTGTCTTTGTTGACCCTTCTAGTCACACATTTCTTATTACATATTGATTAAGTTTCTCCTGCACCAATAACACCATAGAATATGAACCACTTATTTAGGTCTATTTGTCACCCAATCTCTCCAAATTAGATCTATTCAAGTCTTTGATGATTCTGAACTTGTAGTCAACTAAGTCACTGATGTCTATCAAATAAAATAATAACATATTATCCCATATCAAAACATGTTACAATGTTTATCATTGCAGTTCAACTACTTTTCTATAGAAAGTATACAAAGAAAGGACAATCGACACATAGATGCAATGGTAGGTACTGGATATTTGATTCCTATTGAGATTAAAAATGATTAATTTATTTTCATAATTAAATGATTACAATATCCATAGATATCTAATGTATATTTTATTTCACTATCCATTCTAGCAACTACACATAGTCCCACAACTCTAGAATGATTCTATGATGTCTATAAATTTCTCAACAAATCTATTACACCAGATACTTTTTATTGAATTGATAAATGTAAGTTACAAAAAAAAGCACTCCATTATGTAATCATTGGAGGAAACCTTTTTAAATTATCCTTTGATAGATAATTGCTTCAATGTTTGACGTCAATAGAAGCCCAAATTGCTCTTACAGAGATACATGATAGTGAGTGTGGTGGCCAGTTCAGTGGAAAAGCCATGTCACACGAATTTATTTGACAAGGGTACTACTACCCCACCATGGAAGATGAATGTATACAATATGCAAAACTATGTGATAAATCTCAATGAGATAGTAACTTATAGCATGTAGCATCACAACTATTGTAGCTTATTGTCTCTGCATGGCCATTCCTATTATGGGGATTTGATCTTAATGGGAAAATTAACCCTAAATATATTGGACATAAATTCTTAATCACAGCCATAAAATACTTTACCAAGTGGGTATAAACTATTTCACTTCAATATACTATAGGTGAGGACATTTGGAGCTTTCTCATGACTCACATTATCTCATGCTTTGGCTTGCTCGTAGCCATCATTTCCAATAATGAAACATCATTCAAGAATAAAAATGTCTATAGTTTTTTCAAAAAATATAAGATTAATCACACATTATCCACTCCATATTACCCATAATTAAATGGTCAAGCAAATTCAACCAATAAAACCATTAACAACATTTTAAACAAAATAGTGACTAAATTTAGAGATGATTGACATAATCAACTAGTCTTTCCATTATGGGCATATCACATAAGTATATACATACCCACATGAGCCACTCCTTATTCACTTGTTTATGGAATAGAAGTATTTTTACCATTGATATTAGAAATCCCATCTCTTCATGTCTCCCTTAAGGTATTCTCACTGATGACCAGTATCATGAAAAGTTTCTACACTAGCTCGAGTAGTTAGACCATACACACATTAAAGAAATAATACATCTTAGAATCTACAAAAAACATATACAATTATCCTAAAATAAATGAGTTCATGCCAAATAATTCAAAATTAATGATCTTGTTCTCAAAAAAAATATTCATAATGTCAATGCCAAAGAAGAAATCAAAGGAAAATTCAAACCAAATTAGCTAGGTCCATACATTATTACTGAAAAGATTATCCCTAAAGTGTATAATCTAGCCTCACCTGAGGGAAAAAACTCAAAAATATAATGAATATTATGCATCTACATAGATTCCATGTCTAGCATTTCATTTCACACATTGTATTTTACATAATTTTGCACATTTGTT
>JARHVA010004547.1:1400000-1445000 GCA_037957365.1 Torreya grandis | reverse complement strand
CTTAGTCAAGGATCAAACTCCATAGTTGGTCTCGTGATAGAGTCAATGTTCATGAGGGTGTGTTACACTAGTAGACTAGGGTAGGGGGTCACATTATATCATATACTACCTAGTGATAGCTACTATCTCATATAACTACCCAATCTTCACAATAGACCAACAAATCTGCAAAGGGTCCTAAGGAATAGGGAACATGTTTTGGGAAGGTAGGTCCATTTTAATTTTCATGGATACATCCTTCATGGGTCGATTTATGTACTTCACTTGTTAGCTCAAGCTTGGTGTTCATTAGTAAATGTATCCATAGTCCTTGATGTAAATAGGTCATAGCCTTTCTCACTTGTCTATTGTGTCGCATTCTTACTAAGGATGTTTACATCACCCATGTGGTTCCTCACAATCCTTATTTGCATCTTATTTTCTTAATATTTTGATTGTTGGGTATTAATTTTAGTTGATCACTTATTTTATTGCCTCTACCTACATACACCTCTTGGTTAATATTTTGTGATTTGGACTATAATGACTTGGATAGGACCAATTTTCCATTGTAAACATCACTTCACATTTTACTTACCATACCATCTCATTGTCATATAGTCACATGCTAGGTGGTTGTATTTTATTACATCATATCTTAGAACAAGCACTAATCTTGACTTGTCATACTTTAGAGATTTTGATTTTCATCCATCTATCAGGTTCTTGATTATTTTTTGTGGACTTCACTCATCTTACATAGTAAATTTTACATGCTTACATATTTTTATTTATTTATGACTTGACATGTTTATCTAAGGTTTTTATTTACATTCTCATTTTTAATTATTAATTATTTATTTATGTTTGATTCAACATCCTTATCTTATATGGCTTTATCTTTCACTTGCTTACATATCTTTATTAGAGTTTTATTGCATTATTTTTTATGTTACTTACAAATTTTACATGTTTCCCAACATGATTTAGTATGTTCTACATACCTTTTTATCATTCATGTTTTACATGATTCCCAAACTGATTTATTATGTTCTACATTCCTTTTTTCGTTCATGTTTTACATGATTACTAATGTGATTTAGTGTGTTCTACATTAATTTTTGATCATTTTATCATTTACATGATTGATATTTTGATTTTAACTTAACACTTATGACCCTAGCTTACCAATTAACAAAGGGATTTAATTTAGTTGTACAATGTTTAGTTACATTGACTTATATGCATTTGTTTGTTTTTGATCTTTATTTTGTATCCCTAGGGTTTGTCCAAAAAAATTAAGTCACCTTCTATGATCAAAATTATAAGTACAATAAACAATCATTCAACAATAAGGGTAAGTCAAGGTATGTATATGATAATTAAACATTATTTTAGTTATTTCCTTACTTTCAATTAATTTTATGCTTCATACTAAAATTTATTATCTCATCATTAGTGGTTGTTATGTTATTTTCTTCAAGCATCATCCCATGTTAAAATGGATTGACATGTGATGAGACTTGATTGGGGAATATGTATACACAATATTCTTAAATTTAATCAATTATTGATACTTTTTATCTTGAAATAATCTATTGAATATCAATCTCTCTAAGTGAATGTCTTAAAGAGTGTACCAAGGTAGGGGTTGGTATACCATTCATGCTTCACAAGATTGTTGGCCCTATACCACAATTTAAAACCAATATAAACTAATCCTATATGTTTTCCTAAGATTTAAAACCCCACTTATAGATTTCCCTAAGTAGCTCACCAACTAAAATATCCCTTAACTAAGAAAAAAACCCTTTTTACCATGTCTCCTACTATGTCAACTGGATTGACCTTGTTTTGGGTCTAGTGCACATTAAAAAACTATTTTGACTTAAGTCGACATAATTTGATACCTAACAACTCTATTTATTGCCTAACAAGGTTGACCATGCAAACTTCCACTAGTTAAAATGTTGAGAGGGTATAAGGTCAATCCACAGCTATATATACCCCTTCCATATATTTTTTAACTAATAATCATTTAATTGTGAATCATTATTGCTCATAAATATAATTATACAGTCAATAAGAAGTTTAATTTCTAAGAGTTTTTCTTTGAATAAGTAGTAGTTGTCTTATTAAGGTCTTGGATTCATTATAGGAGTCTTATAACATAGAGATAGTTTCATCTTTATGATCATTATAAGCCTACAATAACCTCTTAAAAAATAAACATTGGCCAAGGGAGAGTTTGAGGCATGACGATTTCACTTCAACAATGTAAGTATATTCCTAACCCTACATAGTTAGATAAGTAGATGTTGTAGAGTTAATATATATTGAATTGTATCTCTCCTTGATTATATAATTTCTATGTTACAGATAGATTTGTCTTTGTATTTTTATTATTTTTCCCAAGCCTTGGTGAGCACTAGATTAGCTTGCACATGAATTTACTAGATTAGGTTGCATATTTGTTTAGTAGATTAGCTTGCGTAATATTATTTATAATCATAAAACCTAGATAGGGTTATCACAAGATGGAATTTGACTAGAGGCATTGGAAAAATCTCATTTTTGATAGTGTGATGATTGATCCCTTTATATAGGTTTAGTGGATCCATTATTATTCATGACCCTAATTGAAGCATATTTCCAAGAGTGCTTGTTAGTTAATTACCTTATCTAATATTGAATATTATTAAGTAGGATATGTTATATAATTATTTAGATACACTTTCAAACATCCCTTACATATAAATAATTGAGCCCATATGTGTCCCATTCACCATGTGGTATAACCATTTGTACACGTAACACAATTTACATGTAGGATATATATGATAAGATCCCTCTCATCTATAATAATAGGGGCAAGATAAGAATCAAATGGTCTACCTCTATCTTCCAGCCTCACTAGAGTTGAAACACTTTGTTTCCTCTATTGGTAGAGTTCTAAATCAGATAAGGAATAAACCACATTACCATAGAGTATTGTACTTTACCCTAGAAGCCTATAGGGCTAATAGAACCAAGGATTCTATAGACTAGGCATGTGGTAAGAGAGTGATATTTTTAGAAACATAGGATGGCTTGACTAAATAAAAGGTGTGTCTTACAACACACATGACCATTGAACTATAAGCTATCTATTTAGTATTTATACTATGATAATGTAATAAGATAGACATAGCATAGATAAGATTCAAAGTATACTAATGAAGAGTAATAGAAGTTAAAGAGTAAAGTAAACTTTGTAATAATATACTATGGTTCAACATAAAGAGATTTGATAACATTATATCCAACTTTCATTATAAAAATATAAATAAGGAGAAGTTAGAGTAAGATTTATTGAGTATTATTTATCAATTAATATGAATGAGTAAACCTACTTAGTTTTAATTACTACATAAGAAAATTGTATAAAAAATAATAACCTTTTCCACATTAATCTTGACTAAAGTAAACTTAAATATTTTAAACCATCGGTAGACAACCAATTTAGATTTTATGTCAACATTTTTAGGTTATTTTAAAAATAGAAATACAGGCTAAATACAAATGGTTAGATGGTGGGAACTACTACTACTATAAAAAGTTATTTAGAAATGTTGAATTTATAAGGATAAAATATAAATGAGTAATAAAGGAGTGAAAAGACAAGTTATTAGACACCAAAATAAATGAAGTGATGGAAACAACCATAAATAATAAATATGATTTAGTTTACTAATGGAATTCATGACTTATGATATAAATTAAAAGGGTTCAATCATGGAAAATTACACAATCATTTTAATACCAACAACATGTGAAGCATTTGCATGAATATCACTATGCTTAAGCTTGTATTCTTAAAAACACACAACTATAAGATATGGAGGTACCTGAAGTCATAGATATTGAATAAATCATACAACCCCAATACAAGAATCTCTCAATGGAATTATAAAATTTGGACCCACATGGTGACTTTCATAGCATTCCCACTCTGGTGACACATTTAGAAGACATCTACAAATATATTTGGTCACCTTCTGTATAAATTGACCATAAATTCCAAGAGACAAACATAAGTGGAATCATAAAGTTAAATCCTCAAACATAACATCTTGAATACAATAAGGGCTACACCAACATACCAAAACTGAAATTAGATGTGTGGAATCAATTCCTTTATTTATGACTTATTATAAGTGTTACATACATATTATTGATTTGAGCCCATGAGGAGATTTTGTATCTATATCAACCCTACCGAATCACACAATATATCATCCACATAGTGACTTGAATTAATTATGAAGGGAATAAAATCCAAAAATATGATGGTAAGAAAAGTATTATCACAAGTTCAATAACCCTAATTACAAGGAAAAGTTTTAACAATCAAGCTCTATCCATTTAAAAAATCAAACACCTTAAATTACATTTATATATAAAGACAATCACATGGAAGGTATATTGAACAAAAATTAAAGATTAAGTGAAATCAAGGAGTATTCAAATATTATGGGATATGATTTTAAAATGCATGCAGTATGACTTGACTATTGCACTATATGAATAATACCTAGAAAACCTATACATGACTAAGAAAGTTGCACATTAATATTGATAAGGCTCACTTTAAGTGTTATACATGTATTTTAAAAATGATATTACTATTTAATAAGGGTTAATTCAATGGGATAAAAATATAATTATAGAATATTGGATATCTATTGCATTAATAGGCATCGCTATAGTAAAAATAAGTAGAATATTTTCCAAGCCAGGAGAAACTAATAAAAAAATGCCATAGATAGTAGATTATGCATTTCAAAAGAGATAATTTAAAAATATTATAAAAAAGTTAACTTTATAAAATAAGTTCAAAAGTTTTGTATAAAATCATTTTCTTGAAAGAATACAACACTCATATCCCTTCCCTATGAAGTTAGTGATGAACTAGTTGAAATAATGATAATTTTTTATTGGAGTCTACCACATGAACTTATGTTTGCATAAGTCATAAGGGATGTAGGTGGTAGTTCTAATCTATTTTATGAATAAAAAATTATAGGAAGATAAAATACCAACAACACATAGAGCCATAGAAATACCTCCAGTCAAATATAATGTACATAAATATTTACAATAGAAAGTGGAAACTTTAATAGTGGAAGGCATGGTTTTATATGAGGAGACTGTCTCATTTATACTAGGGAAGTTAGATGAAGAATAAATGGATGAAATTTGGATATATTCATATTTTTTAAGGCAAAAACATCTAAAATAGAGGATAAGACCTACTCAAAATCTACAAGGAAAATCCAAACAATAAAAGAAAATGTTAGAGTAGGTTACTTACCTACCATTTCTCATGTTTCATAGTTGAAATGCTTATCACTATTTACTTTTCCCATTGTCGATTTATCCCACATTGGTTATAATTCTTTGCTTCTTGATCATCCTTACCTATATTTGCAAGGCTCTCTTATTATATTAGACAAGATCTTAATCAAATACATAAGTTAATATTATATAAGTAATATGGAGATATATAATTTTTCTCTTTGTTTTGCATTTTATTTTCATGTGATGTGTTATTACTATCATTTGTGATCTTTATAGCTTGTAAAAATCTAGTCATCATTCCTTTCATGGTCTGAAAACCTCATATCTTCTTGGATACTAATCGGAATCCTTAATATGATAACTTTTTGGAAAGCTCTCACAGTCCACTTTCTAGTAGTGAAAGAAATTTTTGAGTCAAAGACCCATATGAGGATAATATTGATCTGTAATATATCTATAATTTTTTTCCAAAAAGCATTTTAATTTCTCTAAAAAAATGTATAGCCAAGACATCATATCTAACCAACTCAAATACAAATCATTATCAATAGTTAGATATGAGCACAACATATCTAAACATAATCCAAACTAGAAAATATGTAGACTATAGGTGTTTTGAATATGAATAATAGACTTAAATATAAAAATGGACCATACAACTTATTTGAGAAGTGGATAAATAATACAAAAAATGGTAGTTGTAAAAATGGCAATTGGAGACTACTGTGACACCTTGATAGAGTTTATAAGACTCTTCAACCAATATTTCTTAATGAATCCTTTATCATATCCATTAAGCTAATGCATTTTAAAAATAATATACTCTCTATTCAAATAAATAGATTATACAATGTTGAAACTATTCTCCATCTTAGCTTTGGCTATAAAGGCACATTTATAGGAGGAAGGTAGAAAAATAGCAACATCCTAATGTATGTGGGACTAACTTCCCCAATGTGGTGTAGATCCTAATTCTTATGTGTTGAGCTTCCATTTCACATTTAGTACTATTTTGTACTTTTGACACTACTGACAGTCTTCTTGATCAGAGCTATTCTGGTGAAGCTGAGTGTCAATTATATTTTTGATTAAGTAGTGGATTTGATCCACTCATCCAAACTGAGTTCCTTTATTTTTGGGACTCATAATATAGATATTCCACTTTGTCTTTGGTTATTTTTAGCCCCTAAATTCACTTGAGTTGGGGGTATTATAGGTTTTTATTTACTTACCTTTGCTCATGTTTATTAGGTGCATTATTTAGTACTATTTACTTTCACCATTGTGGATTTATCCAACAATTGTTAGAAAGTTTTTTTATTGATTTTCATTGCCTATATATGTAAGGATCTATCATTTTATTATTCAATATCTTTAGCAAATCCATAAGCTAAACGTATAGAAGAATTGATATGGAGACTTATGATATTGCTCTTTATTTTGAATTTTCTTATCATGTGATGACTTATTGGTATTGCATGTTATCTTTGTGGCTTAGAATGATCTAGTCATCATTCCTTTAAAAAATTAGGTCTCCCCAATAAAATACTTATTAGTAGGATAAATCTTGTTACAATTGAGTGGAGGAAAGATGTAAACTATTTCCACACTATAGCTAATAAAAAAGGGTGAGAAGAATAACAGTGGTAAATTGAAAGGGAAAAAATGGTACTCTAGTTAAATATTGAGAGACAAAGTCATCTGATGGAGGGACCAAGAATAAACTCAAATAAGTGAGGAAAAGGAGGATAATTTAGAGACACTTGATAAGAATACACTACTATGAATGCATGAAAAGAAAGGAGGAATATGCACTATGGGAAAACTATATTAAAAGTCAAATATGGAAGGCACACAGGGTAAGGAGAGTAATTTTGGACTACATAGAATTGAGCCCATTTTAATTACATTATATCATAGCAAGACTCCATGACAATCTAAAATAAGTCATTATACAAACCAAAAAAAAACATTAGAGAATCCCAAACGTCAATAGAAAAATTGAGGTGGCCATCAAGAACATGATAAGAATATTAAAAATCTCCTTCCAATATAGAGTGATTGAAACCACTACAAAAATAGAACTTAGAAAAAAATAGAAAAAAATAATAATAGAGGCATTTTATAGATAAAAAAATGCAAATGGGTAAGGAATTATAGGATGTGGTAATTCATAAAATAATGCATTTGGATAAATAAATAGTAGAGGAAAATATATAAATAAAAGAAATAATAGATTCAATGACCCAACAAGCTAGACAACTAGTGTAGAAATAAAAAGCAAAACTAAAAAAATACAAACACTATAAAATTAAATAAAATAAAAAAGGATAATAGAGGAGAAAATAAAAATAAAAAATAAAAATAGAGGAGAAATAAATATGGAAATTGGGGGAGGAATATAAAATAAAAGTAGGTGAGAAAAATATAGTAGCAAAAGAAATATAATAAGAGGAGAAAGAAACAAATAAAAATGAAGAGAAACAGAATAAAATAGAGGAGGAAAGGAAAATTAGGAGGAGGGGAGAAAGAAACATGAGAAAAATACAAATAAATTGGAGGAGGAGAAAAAACAAGAGGAAGAAAAGAAAAAGAAGGAAGAAGTAGAGAAAGGAAGAAAAGACACAACGGAGAAAGGTAAGTAGACCAACCACCCATCTATCAATTCTAAGGACATGGTTGAAATAATCACAAATCCATTAAAAGAATCATATGAAAAATTACCACTATCTAGATTACTATCACTTCTACCATCGACCCACTACAGAGGATCAATGTAGATTTGGAAAGGCACAAGTAGTCCACATCTTCTATCATGATGCCATAAATTTTTTTAGAACTAGCAGTAGGAGGATGAATTATAATGACTCTCTAGATAATAAATCTAAATGAAAATAAAGGATAAGTGAAAACCTCATTAAAATTACCAAAATATACTGGATGACATGATATGTCAACTCGGAAGAGGACATCAAAAAGTGTTTAACTACCTTGACTAATGATAGGAAAAAATATGACCCAAATACAAATTTGCACATTGAAAAATAGTTGGATGAAATAATGTAGAATTACATAAATCATGCAGATGCTATAGTGGATATAATCCTAATAAAACTTGAGGATGTGGAATAATATATGGAATAACTATTAGGGCCACTCCTAGGAAAAATCAAGTAAAATAAACTGTATATAAGGAGCAAGTGAGGAAACTATAGGCAACACTCTAATATGCACCCAATTATTTTATTATTATCTCAGTTGGTCCATATGGACTGAAGAGAAAAATAATGAGATAGAGGAGATGGAAAATCAATTAAGTGTTTCCTCAAATATTTTTTGGACCCAACATATTCCAATATATTAGTCTATAAGGACATGGAGTATTGTGACAGTTAATTAAGTCCTCATATGGAGGCAATGAAAGCTATAATAAATAAACATCAATCACAATTACACATAGTAAAGAATTCTCCAAGTCCAAATGACATAATTATGGGTGAAAGAAAACATAGCCATTAATAATCACATTATAGAAGCTAAGAAACTCATCTTGAACTGGGATATGTTTACTACAAAATTGATGAAAAAATATGGGAAACACCTACCCAAAGATGGATGATCTACATCATAGTCACACATTATTTATTATATTTGTTTATTCTAAGTTAGGAAAACTATATTAGTACTTATCAATACTTTAGTGTTGTCTCAAGCAGGAGACAAAGATATAAAAGATGGACATATTTTAGAAGTATTATAAATTAGATAAGGGCCAAACCACAATCACCAAAGAGTCTTTTATTTTACCATAGAAGTAGATTACTTATCTAGGCCAATCCAATAGAGACTAATACTAATTGGGCATGTGGTAATAGTTAGATATTTGCATAAACATAAGATGACTTGATTGAATAAAACTAATGTGTCACATAGACATGACCATTGAAATATAAAGAATCTAGTTGGTATTTATGCAATGAAATTGTAATAGTGTAGGCATAGCATAGATAATAGTTGAAGTATAATAATGAAGATTAATAAAGGTAAAAAATTAAAATAAAATTTGTAACAACATATAGTGGTATAATGTAAATTTATATGAGAACATTGTATTTAGTTGTTATTATATCAATAAAAATAAATAAAAGTTAGAGTACAAATTATTATGTACTATGTACTAATTACTATGAATGAGCACACCTAATTATTTATAATGAATGGATAAGATAATTGTGTAAAAAATAATAACCTCTATGTCATATTAGTCTTAACTAAAGTTAACATAAATAATCTATATCCAACTATTTTTAATTTTATGTCAACACTGACAAGCAAGAATTTATGGGCACATCCTACTGAATTCAAAACAATAGAATAACTCACTCATACTAGAAGCACTCATAGACATTAGGTTATATATCATGATATGAGAAATTGAAATGAATATGAATCAAATGTGCACCATCCTCATGATATAAAAAATTGTCTATGGCTATGTACATAGAGTTGGGGGAAAAATTTGTGTACATACCAAATTACACGTATGCATTATTACATAATGTGTATGCATTAATATTATAGCATGTACGCTTCACAGATCAAGAGACCTAAGCCATAATACATATGCATTGTGCTCAAATTAAATATGTACATGTTCCTTTCATTATAGTAACACATACATGTTATAGTAATGGATACACATTCTTATAATTAAAAGTAATGCATATGCATTACCTAAAATTTAAAACAAAAAAAAAAATGAAATCTCATTTCACTAAATTACTCCTTTGAATTCAGGTTTTTCTACTTGGCATTCATGTTTTGCCCTCTATCTCTTCCTTTTGCACTCTAGCTCATGTTTTATTTTCTATCTCACATTCAAATAATTGATTTTAATCCTGCATTCATGAGATCAGTGTTGCCACCATGAAAAAGATGTAAGTTTTGTAGATTAAATCAATTTTTTTTATTTTTTGTGAATGTTTTGCATGGTTTGATTTGTTATTTTTCTCCAATAGGTCAGCATGTTCTACCCAACCCTTCACCTAATCCTCTATCTAACCCTCCACCCGACCCTCCTAACCCTCTACCTAACCCTACTAATCCTCTATCTAACCATCCTATAGTTCCAATAGATCCCCTAGGTAGTTAGGGGGGTATAGCTAATCATATAGTTGAGAACAAAATAGAAATTAAGAAGATAATTAGGAGAATGAGGGATCCCACTTCCATGAACACCCACAATACCTATTTGGCCAATACCCTGGAGTTAGTATTAGGTCAATTTGACTTGATTACAAGTTGAATTGATAGATGGAAGTCATATAGGGATAGTTTTAGGGATTACTATGCTAAAAAGTTATCAGTATATGAGGTGAGGAAGAAAGAAATAATAAAATAATAAATTTGTTCCTTATTTATCAACCTAGCCACAAATGTCCCATTTCTTGTAACAACGAAACATTTCCAAATCCATTGATGTCAAGATCATTTGATTAAATCCAATTTTTTGGAGTGATGGTGGATGGTGTTTGACTATCCACTTTTTAATAACCATGAGTTCCCTTTATAATTTTTGAGGAAACTCTATTGTGAGTTTGTCCTCAATGAAATTCTAAAGTAATTTGAATGTGGTAATTTTTAAGGCTAAAATAAAGGCTCTGCATAGGGTTGACTGGGTACATGTCATGAACCTAATCGGCCTACAAAGAGCCCTACCCAAAAGCCACTTCATTTGGAGATTCTCTCTATGAGGAAGGAGCTTATGGAGATAGATACTTTGTTTGTGCTTAGTGCACTTACTAATACACTCATTCATCATATGAGTAAGATTTTAGAGATAAATTCTAAAGATACTCTAGTTAGTGGCCATACCCAACCCCACCTATAAATATTTTGTGGTGATATATGCATTGGACCTTTAGATGATGATGGTGACACTTCAAGGGGCTTGTAAGATATGGTCTTGACTGGTGAGTTATTGGAACACATGTTTGGCTTTGATACGTTAGGAGTCTCTACACACATATAGTTATATTTTATATAAATTTAATGTTAAATTTTTAAGTCATATTTGAAAATTAAAAAGGGTAAAAATTAATTTACACATTTAAATTGAATAATATATTTGTATTTGTCTTGCATTCCAAGAGGAGACACTGCCTTTCACATCAAAATTTTAGTTTACTACTTTAGGTAGTGGGCGAACCCTTACTACATTTATCTATATTAGTAAAACACCATATACATTTATAGAGCTAAAATTTCAAGTGAATCTTATATAATCTAGATGTACATTCATACAACTTAATTACATCATTGGTATATTTTGTGTAAGAAAATATAAAACACCTAATATAATTTTGTTGGGATTTTAATTGTTTAATGTACTAACATGGATTGATATTGTCTTAGAAACCCATCCTCCATCTCAATTTTATTGATTTTATTTCAACTTTCAAACTATATTTTTAATAACCAAAATATCAAGTTGAACATTCGATTGATATTCCATTATATGTAGTTCCCATAATGGGCCAATCCTAATCAATAGGATTGGATGTGTGTGTGTGTGTGTGTGTGTGTGTGTGTGTGTGTGTGTGTGTGTGTGTGTGTGTGTGTGTGTGTGTGTGTGTGTGTGTGTGTGTGTGTGTGTGTGTGTGTGTGTGTAGAATTATTTAGATAATTTTTTTAGTACAATATATTTCTATCAATTTTCTAATTGATCATAGCATGTCTTCATCAATATGCACACCACTACTTTCTTTTAAATATCGGCCTCATAGCCAACCACTTGATTCCTTGTTATCCTAGTCACATATAACAATACAATCTCTATGATCAATATCCAAAATGGTCATAACTAACAATTCAATTCCCATCAATTCTAATTGAGTGTAATAATATCATCTCTATCTATGGAATTATCAATTTAGATGGCTTATCCTCTTTATCCCATTATACCTAGTCGATTCTAGTTTCCAACCAAACTCTAAATATTTATTTATATAAAGAGGTAGGTCAATCCCACTTGAAGATAAAAACTTAATCTTGATGGGGAATAGTGCATTGATCTATCCCCTATCTATCTCACTCCTAAAATATTTATAATCTTTATATATAATTGAAATTCACTTCATCTTAATTTTCCAATGTTATTACTTCTTGTGTTTCGTAGTCTCTCAATAAAAAATAGCTAGTTTGGATTGATAGGCACTCAATCCCAATTGGGGATATTCATTTTATCCCATTTGATAAGAGTTAGTATGCCCCTCTCTATTAGTATAGGTATATAGAGTAGGCCATTATATCCCATTGGTTTAATGGGAGAGCATCAATTATAAACTATAACCTATATGTATATGGCATAGGCCTTATGACCATAGACAAATAAGGGACCTCAAACCCATATAAATAGATGGGTTTTAGTAGTTTTTTACCACCACCTACATAGGGGGCTCAAAGACCTACTATATATAATTATGGGAGAGGGCCTATCTATATCCATGTACTTTCATCACTTGAGTGACATGCTAAATCTATAAGACTATAACACCTTTCATCAGGAAAGTCCCCTTAAAATGAATATTGAGTGTTGACAAGACTATATAACCCTTTTTTTACCTTAACCTACTTGCATTGTATACATATATATTTTCCCTTACAAAATGTGAGGGAAATATAAGGATAGATAGTCTACCTAATGTCACCTATAGGGTAGTCAAAATCATGCACTTGTGAAGAAGACTGCCCACTCACTCTTATCTCTATAATATTCAGTTATATTTTCTATATGTTTCTTTAGAATTTGATGAGACCCATTTTATAAGATTATAGACACTCTTAAAAGGATTTTGTGGATGTACCCCATAAAAACAACCTATCATTTAGGTGTATTAACCTGATTAAAAATCAATTAAAAAACTTCTCAACAAACACCTATACATGTTACCTATCTTATCACAGTGATTGTTTCTAAGGGATTTTTGATCACACCAATACTCAGTTGGACTAAAAAGTAACGAATATCTTTAAGAAAAGCATTAAAGGTGTTAGCATCATAAAAATTTCAAAATAAATCAATTTAGACACCATAGGTCATAGGATTGTCCTCAACTATACCAAGTCACTTCCTTAAGACAATTAGGCCTAATGACCTTAATTAGGTCAAAATTTAAAAGACACCTCAAAAAAGCTAGAAAAGGTTCCAACCCAGTGTATATAGGTGTATCAATGATGATTCAACACCTAACTTGCATTCAATGAATTAATTTTAAAAAAATCACTCATAAATCATCCCTCATTGTCTTGTCATTCTCCTTCATAAAACTAACATTTCTTGCCTTCAGTGTGGTGTTACAAGTCACATGTTGCACATATGCACTTGTCACATTCATTGATCCAATAACCTCATTAGATTTTTCCATATCTTATGCCAGACTAAGTTTATTATCAACTTGTTTAATCAATGACTTTCCCAAGTTATTAATTATTAGGTTGTTTTTTAAGTTGAAGACTAGGGTGGACACTTATCCATCATTATGATTCAAGACATACTCAAATAATGCTACTATAATGTTATCTGCGTAGCCAGTCACCAAGTATGTATATTCACTTGTAATTTTTAATTGTAATTCATTAATTTTGTTTAAATAATTTTAATATATATTTGGGTAAATATAACTTATATACACAAATGTATTGTGTATGTAGGTTTGTCATATGACATTCAATAGTCTGATTCAAATGACTACTGTGGTAGATCCTCATGTTATTCATCATTTCACATGCCTATTCATGCAACTAAACTTATCTCTAACCTAGTATACCATCAACATCAAATCGAGAAGGACCATGAGATTGTGGTAAGTTCATGTTTAAACATTTTTTTATTTTAACTCTAAATGAGTTTCTTAACTTGGTTTCATGTATACTTGGTGATTTTATAATGATTTTTATATTTGAACAGGTTCAATTATAAGTGACCTATGAGTGTAGTACCCAAATTCAACCATTATATCAATCCAAGACATTTGGGGTATCTCCATCTACAAGCAATGCATCCTAGGGAGAGTCTTCTTCGAAGAAAGCAAAGAGAGGGAGACTATTTGATGATTATGATGTTGTAGATACTATACTTTTTTATATGCATATATGGAAATATACCCATTTATGGAATTGTACATATGTATATGATTTATTAACCCAACATTAGATACTGTGTTGTTATACATGATGTAATTTTTGTATGCCTATATGGTAATGCATGTATTATTGACATTGTATGCCTATATTTGGTTTTCTTACATGACATTCTTATTTTATACATGTATATTTAAGAAAAACAATTATGTAAATCTTGTTTGAATCCCTTGTGTTTAGAGTATTATGAATGATTAGTTTTGAATTATTATTAATGATTACAAATTTTATGATATTGAGAATAACTTGTTAGGATAATGTTACAAATCAAATTGGTATGATAGATCCTACAGTTAGAAAGATTGACATTTCTTATTCTTAAGAATATTCATTTCTACAATAATGCAAATGAAATAAGAAGTAATGGGTATTCAACCTATATTTTAATTATTTTAGTCCTATAATGGTGATTGAATTAGTCTTAAATTGGTAATTGTTAGACACCTAGTCATTTATCTCAATTATGAGTCTTGTGCATGGAGTGGGATTAAGGGAAACAAACCCTTATAATAAATAAAGAATATCAGTGATTTCATTTGAATTATTTGTATATTATGTTGTAAAGGTATTGAGGAGAATTCTGTAAAGGCATCATTATCTAATTCTAAACCCATTTGATCACATTCACTTTCTATGCTTTGATTTGAATCTTCTATCACAAGCTAGCTCCTCTTTTGACTCTTTGGGCTTAATAGCTTCTTAAAACTAGTACTTATATGTTTACTCTTATTATCACCTCCTTTATGGAATTTAACTTTTTCCATACATTTAAAAATCATCCTTTAACTCATTCTCTTCATCTCATTCACAAATTTCCTCTCAATCTCTTTCTAATTTCTTATTAGGCACCTTCTTTGGGTCTCAAGGACCAAATATTGGTCTATTCTTAAAGATCTCAACCTATTATCACATATGGTATTATATTATCATAATAGACCTAGTATAACCCCCTTAAATTACTCAAACAATCTTTGAATCTCATTCCACACCTTATTGAGACAATGCTCTCTCAAGGCTTGTAACATTTTTTACTATATTTTACCTTATACAGAAAAGTTATGATTTCTCAAAAAATTATAAGGAAATTTATAATTACCCTCTATCCTTTTCCATTTATATGTCAAATTTAATATTCTAACTCCACCTCTAATTATGTCTTCATTTATTAGCCTACCCTCATTTAGGCCTAATTAGCTTTATTCCAAATCCTCAGTCCTAGAATCTATACACAACCATAAAATCTTAGGTTCAAAGCTTTTGATTAAAATTTTACATGTACAAGGGAGCAAGATTACCATGTTTCATTAAATTACATTTCTAAATCTCTTGGAAATGTCCAAACCCTAATCTAGGGCTTCCCATGCCCTATACAGACCCGAGGGCCTAAATAATTCCATTTCTACTGACCCAAAACATTCCAAAGGAATAAATTAGATCAAATATGTATTTTTTACCTTTCCTAACTCATCAAATCATTGGAAAGTTGTTAACAATCCTCTATTTGGGTCATCTAGCTTGATTAATGTTAGATTGTCTAGGGTATATTTGAACTTTGTCACTTCAAGGGAATTCCAAACTTCACTAAGGGAATTCTAATATTGATTTGGAAAATAAACTTCACCATTGACAATACTTACCTCATTGCTATGTTTCCCTAGCTATAGGTATATGCTTTGAGGGTATGACTATAGGTGTTCTTTAGAAACCTCTCCTAGCATGCTTGACTTTATATAAGACCACCTCTCTTCCTGGACACCACCATCCCACCATGGAATTATTCAAGGTGACCCACTATCATATCTATGAACACTAACCTATAGGATGGCCTATAGGTTAAAGCTTTTGACTATGATTGAAACATTAGGTGCTCAACAACATTTCTCAAATGATCCAAGACCCCATTGATCATGAATGCTCATGTAACCTCAATGAATCACCATGATTAGAAAAAAAAATTAATTTTATCTTTCTTGATAGTATCAACCCTTCCTAAACCAACTATATTTTATTTAGATGATAGAGTCCCTATTAGGTGTTTGACTGCTCCTTGGTTTTATTGAGGTGATATACAGACTAGGGTCATGATTGAGGGCGTTTCGAAAGATTTGGAAAGATTGATATAGGTATACAATAGGTGGAAAACTAATCCTATTAATTTTTTCCATTAATATCCTAGTTATTGAAATATGAGAATCATTAGTCTCATTTTATTTACCATACAACCTTGTAACTAGTTTTGCACTAGGAAATTCACTTAGGTTTCAAAGGCCAAATATTGATCTAGGTTACAAAAGCTTAAAATTTTATCGTTAATGGTCTTAGGTTACCTCATTACACTTTATTTAACCCATTTCAAGTTATCCAATTCCCTCTAACATCCCATTTCACATATAAGGCTCATTTTGAGTTTCTAAGGCTTGTAGCCCCTTTTTTGGACATTTCTCCTTGGTTTGACCAGTGTATGAACTCTCTTAAAAATATGTAAACATTTATAGATTTTTAACCCTTTAAAAAATTTAAAAATATTCAAAAAAACCATTCAAATTTCTTTAAACCCAATTCTACTGGCACTAGCTTCTAGCCATGGGTATATGGTTCACTTGGACTATTAGGCATATTAGACCTTTTTAGCTTCTTAACAGCCTCCAACTAGTAAAATGACACTAAAAACATGTTTATATGGGTGAATAACATCCATTAATATGTTCTTGGCCTCCCATATTGCTAACTAAACAAAATCACCACACATTCTAGGCTCAAAAACGTCCTCCCCAATACAAGAAATATGATGATTTTTAGTCTAAATTCAAGTATGCATAAAACCAAACTTGTAATTCATATGGAGGATCCAAAAGATCCATATTTTTCATGGTAAATACCTATAATTACACCCTAAATTTATCCTAAAGAAACTAGCAATCCATGACATAAGTTGCAGTAATGGATCCTAAAATGTAATTTTTTGGCAATGAAGAGACAACTTGTTGACCTCTAACTAACAATTTTACCTCTAGGACCGAAAGATGAAAATACACCACTTTATTCATATATATATATATATATATATATATGAAAATTAAACATGCTATAATTACTATGACATATAATTCCATCCAAAAGTGCATTTTCACTACTATTTAAGAACATTGAAACACTGATAACAAATGTTATCAAAGTTGAAGCTATGGTCTGAGAACTCCATTTCAAGTGATTTTTGGCTAAAAAATACACCTATAACACATTAAAATGGGTATATATCATTCAATACTAGGTTTGTGGCATCCCATCTAGCTTGGTTGACAAACCCACCATGTATTTCAGGCTCAAGAACTCCCTTCCCAATACAAGAAAGATGATGATTTTTAGCCTAACTTCAAGCATACATAAAACACAACTTGCAATTCGTATGGATGAACCTTAATATACCTCTTGTGCATGGTAAATCCCTCTAATTTCACCCCAAATATAGTTTGAATCACCTCTTAGAACAATCCATGGTAGAATTTGTAATAATAGGTCTTATAATGCAACTTTTTGGTAGTGAAGAGATAACTTGTTGACCTCTAACTAGCATTTTTGCCTCTAGGATAGTAGGTGAAAATTCACCACTTTGAGCATGTTTATATAGGTAAATTACATGTGTTCTAATGATTGTGACATCCAATTCCACCCACAAGTGCATTTTTATTACTATTCAGGAATGTCATGCCAATGAAAATATGCAAATCAATGAAAAGTGTGTTCGTTTGGTGTGTAACATTAGTATGTAATGCCATTCGAGGTAATTTTAATGCATTTAGTTTAGCTATAATCCATGTAGATCTTTATAAACAAGGAAATTTATGTGTTTAGAAGGATAAAAGGAGAAATAGACTGTCATGAGAAATTGTTCAAGAGCATGGAAATGCCAAGTACCTTTAGTATGCTTCTCTTAGCTTCAAGAATATGCATTTTCACTACTATTCAGGAATGTCATACTAATGAAAATATGAAAATAAATGAAAAGTTTTTTTAATTTGTGTGTAACATTGGTATGTAATTCCATATGAGGTAATTTTAATGCATTTGGTTTAGCTAGAATCCATGTAGATCTTTATAAACAAGGATGTTTATGTGTTTCGAAGTATAAAAGGAGAAATAAACTTGTCACGATTAATATTTAAAGATCACAAAAATTGCAAGTACCTTTATTGATCTTCTCTTCACTTCAAGGATATGAAATTATTTACTAACAGTGCCAACCGCATGAAGGTGGAAGCTTATTTGGCACCATTAACCTACAAAACAATGTTATTAAATAATTAATGATAAAATTTGTGAATGTACTTCTTATAGAATCAAAAACATTTAGTGAAATTAATTACATCTACATTTCACAAGTCAACATACTTGTACATTTCAATCCAATGAATCACTTGGATATGCTCTAATCTAGATAGTATCAAGAATAGCTTCATGGTCTGAGTCACGAACATTCTATAGATTCTTATTTATTATTGAATATTAATTTCAAGAACCAAATGTGAATAATGCATTATCATTATGTACATTTTAAAGGTTTTAAACAACCATACATTTGAATTTTTTATAGTATATCCTTGAAGACAAGTTCTAGTGACTACCATAGACCTAGTGGGATAATCAAATTTTTTTCCATCTACAACTAGGGAAGTCAATTTTTTATTTCCATATACACACTAACATAAGTTGTAATTTTTTACCTCTTTATTATCTTGATCTGTAATACTTACAAAAATATGACCTACATCATAAAAAACATTTTTTACTAACACTATGAAGATAGTTAATGATAATAAATAGTACATAAAGATTAATTTTCTACCTAGCTACACTAGATCAGATATATGCACAAAGTCATGTGACCATGTCATATCTATAAGTTGTAATGCTAGGGGACCTGATATGTGTTGATTGGAATTAGAGGTCTAGAACTCTAGTCATCCACCCACTCTTATGACTCACACTCATTCCCAACAGAGTTCATGCATGTAGAAAAAAAGTATGCCAAGTGTCATATATGAATTGTCCAAAAACCTACATTTGAGCTACTAAATGAGAGGAGCTCACTTGAACCTATTAGAGTCATACGATCCTCATACTGTGTCAAGACTCTTTCCTTCATTAACTAAAAATGTCTATGAATAGTAGATTTTGCTTGAGCACCATGACATATATTCTCATTACACCATTCAACCATAATTTTTACATTAATTAAATTAGTAACATGATCAAATTTTAACTCCTCCCTTGCAACATCTCTTTTTACACATGCACCAACACTATCATGCTCTCCTTTTCCATATCCAAACTCAATGAAACTCTAAATATGTTCTACACCAGTGGTAACATGAATCCTATTCAACCAATAAAACATCTATATATTCTTGAATTACGATATGCAATTGTTTGAAAGTAATGTTCCTTTGAGTCAACTATTTATAGAACTTCTTAAAACAACCTTGCACATACTTTATACAAACTAATTGGTCATCAATGATATATAAATGGTACTCCCTTAGTATTTTTTAATCTTCTCCTATACTATCAGGTACATGAATGAATGTTATATGCATGAATATGGAAACTCGTTTTGAGTTATAATACTATGATTGAACTTTCATTTGTGGTTTGAATGTGTAATTTTTAGCAAATTCAACAACTAAAATAATATAATCAAGTGGGAATGTGTACGTTATTATCTTGAAATGTTCATCCAACCATTTAGCCCTATGTGTGTGCCTTACATCCTTATAAACAATTTTCTCCATGAATTTGACCATAAATTCTGAAACAAGTATCTCTTTCATAGCAAGCTCACACCTTTTAGTTTCTTTTCCATATTTTATTTGATAACTTATAGAATTATATTTGCTCAATTCAAATAATTCCTATCTAATTACACTTGTACACTCCTCATGGATATTTTTTTTAAATTTTAGCAATACATGACAAATGGAATAATTTCCATCAAAACATGGTTTCTTATAAAAGAATTGTCCATTTGTTCTTTCACAAAAAATATTTGGAATAAATTCCCTAGCTAGTTTTGGTGGAATGTCTATACCACAATCTTAAAAAATGTTGTTATCATGCAAAGTAAAATTAATATGGTGAAAAACATCATAGTGCATTGAAAATTCAACATGTTGCCTACAACAAGTGGTGCTTGTGTGATTTAATTTTACATAAAAAGGTTTGGCCATCTCAAAAAATATTTGACTAATATCAATTTGTGGATGTTATTCCAAAAAAATAGATTATAATTATTTTTTATTCATATCCAAGAAATGTTTTGTATGTAGTTCACGATTATGATAACCAACTCTTCTTTTCACTACATCTCTTGCATTTGGTGAAACTATTGTATTATCTTTCCAAAATTGTGCAATTCTTACAAAGCATTGTCTATAGCCTTTTCCTTTCATGGAAGTCTACCAAAGAATGCCAAGAGCTCTTTCATATTAGGTTAATTAAGTATTTCATGTCTTGAAATTAATTTCATTAATGTTTTCTATTTATATCAAGTGTTCAACTTACTTTTGAAATCAATCATTTTTCCCCATTTCAGCACTTACTACACAAGTTGTCATTATACATCAGGCATCATTATAATCTTTGTTGCATGATTTTGAGCCTATAATATGATATGCATCATGTAGAATTTTAAAATTTTCCTTATTTTCATCATCCATGTTAGATATTATTAGTTTGTACGTTGTAGGTCTCATCTTAACCACTTTCATTAATGAAATAAATAATTGACATATTTGACTATCACACTCCAATATATGAAAGAAAATATCACATATTTATTGAGCCAATATTCTTTAATGGTGGTAAAAAACAAATTTATGCATTGGTTGCAAAATATTTTCATCAACTTCAATTAAGTACTTGTCTTTTCTATGCATAATTCTTGGAGGTGTTGTTATTGGTGGAATTTATTTAGAGGGTCTTTTAAAATCATTATATGTTTCCATGAAATTTTATTCATTCTTTGTTTATTCATTATATATTTCCATGAAATTTTATTCATTATTGATTTCATAATTATGTGAGTCCATTAAATTTTCTTCATTGTTGGTGGGTAAAGTATCATGCATAGGCTCTTCATCAACAAAATATAAAACTTTAAACTTTAAATGTCAATTTCCAACATTATTTAATTTATTATTGTCAATTTCATCATAATTCAATTCTTTATTGTTAGTTTAATCAATATTCAATTCATTATTGTCAATTTCCTCATTATCTAAGGCATTTAGCTCATCAAGGTTAGTGTTTATACCTTCTTTGGAATGAAAAGCTTGTTTTTATACCTTTTTTTTTCTCAAATTTTCTAATTGATCTAATGTTTTGTTCTTCAAATTATTCCTCTCCCTTCAATGCAAAATAGAGCCCATTTTGACAAAAGTAGTAAAGAAAGTACTTCAAATGGGGATAAAAAAACTACAAAGAAAGTACATAGAGAATATGCAGAGGATAAAGGGAATGTCTGTGTGGATAAAAATCTCGAATTGAGATAAACACAGATGTTGAAAAGTAAGTTTTTGTTTTAATTTAAGAAATGTGTAAATGTTATAGGAATGCATATGTGTTACTATAACATGTATGTGTTTATTGAATTAAAATAAAAACTATAAAAATAAGCATAAAAGCTCATACTTAATGCATAAAAGGCCCTATAATACTATAATATGATGCAATAAGACTCAATAAGAATATAATATGATGCATAAATCCCTAATATGATATAGTAAGACTATCATACGATGTAATAAGACTATTATATAATGCAATAAGACTATTATACGATGTAATAAATATCCAATGTGATGTAATGAGGTTTAATATAATGTAATAAGGTTCAATATAATACATAAATCCCCAATATATGCATAAATCTCTAATACATGATGCAATGAGACTCTTGATAAGAGTATAAAGTAATAATACTATCATATGAAGAAATAAGGATTAATATGTAAGATGAAATGAACTAATTTTTCCCAAAATCCTATCATAGGTCCTTACAAAACTAGATGAATAATGGGTTGTCAAATTTGCACTAATCACATTCATGATTTTATGCATTTGTGATGAAATCAAGGAACTTAGGGGTTGTGTTTGTTATAAAATTAGGACTTAGGGTTGAAGGTTTAGTGTAATGGGTTTGTACATGTGTATATGTCATGAAATTAGGGTTTAGGGGAATTGTACATGTTTAAATGATAAAATTAGGGTTTATGATTAACATGTCATGAAACATGATTTAATTTAGCCCCTTTAATCACATCATAGAATCCAATTTTGGTCCAATGATTTGAAATTGGCCACATTTGCATTTGTATTTGCAATTCTAATTATATTAGGGTTAGTTAAGCCATATATGTTACATAGATTATAAAATCAATTAGGCTATAAATTTGGTTTAGGTGCTCAATTTTACCCAAATCATGTCCCTAATTACACCAATTCACTAATTGGTTCAACTCATGATCTATATTCATACTTAATTTTTTCCAAAATCATATATCATACTTTTATAGTTACATCAAGAACGGGTTTAAATTGGCCTCCCATACCTCCTCGATTGAATGAATCAACTATTTGGTTCATTGTCTATACAGATGATGACATTATAGGGTTAATTTCACTCTAAATAACATCATGCATATAATTTTAAATAGGTTCATACATGGATTATTTTGACCCTAATTTCCCCTATAATTAAACTTTATTATGCTGTGTGTTCCTCACACACCTGAAAGTGTTCAAGCTATCAAAGATATATCAGGTCCAAAATGTTTCAGAGTTGACAATGATCTAGGAGGCCAAATCCAATGAAATATCACCATGTGTACCTTATACATTCTCAAAAGTGTTAGAACTATCAGAGGTGTTAGGTTCTAGAAATGTTAAAATTTTATCAGAGCCCTGTGAGGCTTGATCTAATTAGATACATCACCACGTGTATCTTGCACACACATATACTTGTGTTAGAGATCTAATTGTCAAGTCCTCGAAACATTAGATTTATTAGAGCCTTAGGATACCCAATCCAATCAAATATTTTCACATGTATGTCTAGTACACCTAGGGAAGTGTTAAAATTGTTAGATATGTATATATATTCTAGATACAAAAATCATCGATGATGTTATTACCCTAGGAGTCCTAATCTAATTAGAGATGGCCACATGTACCTTTTTACAATAAGTGGTTGATTTGAATAGATAATATCTATAGGTTGGGCCTAGCCCCACTATGTCAAATCATCAAAAGTACTTGACGATCCCATCAAAAATAAGAAACACATGGAAAAATGTGAACAATCTTAGATGCCATGAGGGCCAAATATAGATGTATGTATGTTGTACTCTCTACATTTATTAGCTCACATGAGTAAAAATCATGATCTTTGATACTTAGACTGGTCCCATCACCTCCAACCAATCTAACTAAGTTGTATTCACAAGTTTATCATACATATATATAAGCCAAAAATGTTTAAATATTGACATCGATCATATCAACATGAGTATTGTAAATAATTCACATGATGTGAGCCTCTGACTTACCATTACTATACAAAAATTATCATGTAGAGCCCTTTAAGGTCCCATCCGAATTGAGTGATCATCAAACATTATTGGTTTTATATGTATGTATTCAAATTATTTAGATCACTCTACCTTGAACTACCTCTAGATCCCAAAGAACATTCATATTAAGTCCTAAACATAGGAGAGAACATAATTCAATAATGCACTCCTCACCCTCAAATCCCAAGTTGGATCAATAATTTTGAGATCTACTACTTTCTTGTAATCCACATCATAAATCTTAAGATCTTTATAATGAAATATGGACAATACAATTAAAGATATATACAAAATATATAATCTTGAAACCTTTATTGAGGGGGTACACACTGGTATTCAATTATTATCAACTATATATATGAGGTGAGTAGTTTATCATCCACATGAACAATTATTGGGTCCCTTTATTTAGCATCATCCTTGAGGGGAAGTAGGTCTTAGATTTAGAGGGAATTATCACATTTAATGTATCTTAAATAATCTCAATAGAGTTTGAGCTAGGGTAACTTATAAATATATCATACTTGGTCAATACAAAGTCTAAGTCACCCTATAGTTATAAAGAATAACCATCCCTTAATGGTTTTGAATAAGGTCCCTAATATATGTAGATATTATCTAAGATATGCATTCATCAGTACAAGCACAACATCTTAAAACCACATCATCACTAATAGATACATGTGACCATTTCAAGCTTATTGAGCTAAAAACTACATCTTATACAAAATAAAACAAATACCCAACTTGACCAAAATTTCAAAATATTTAATAAGAACATATACCTTGTACCATCATCCTATTTTAATATCTTCCCATCCCAATTACATAGTAAGGTATAGAACTAGATAGTATTGATAAGCACCAAGTGTTTTCGAGCTTATTTTTGAGCTTGAAATTGTTGCATCCATGGTATGATTATGACTAGTTCCATGTGAAAGACACACCTTTTATATAAGGTGGGAATTAATGGAGTGGTTGATGGTTGTCCCATGTGTGATGGAGGGTTAGATAAAAGAGGTGAATGAAATGCATTTACTAGTTAAACAAATTAGTTCAAAATTTATAAATAAAGGGGTCTAGTCAAAGATATTAAAGAAAAAATAAAAGGGTAAGATAGGATTCTAGGAAAGTAGGATAATATCAATAAGAAACATGAAATTTAGGGGAAAGTAGGATTTTAGGAAATTAAGGTAATATAAGAAACATGAAATTTGTTTTTTGGTGTTATTTCAAAACAACATGTATACATTATATTATCTGTTATATAATTCATATGTGTTATTTGAACTTGAATTTAAAACTAAGCCTCTAGGCTCATAAATGGCTTGGATTTTTGAGCCAGAGTCTTGTGACTACGCATCTATATCCAAGACTAACAGTTTTGATAAAAATAAATAAATTTCAAATTTAATCACCAAATACACTATGGATTTCAATATCAAAATTTAAAAAATTATAGTTGTCATGATGAGCATGTTTTCCTCTTTCCAGTTATCAAATTTTTATAATTTTAAGGTTATTTTTAGGGTTTAAATAATATTTATTTCTAACTACACATTTTTTAGGCCACTACATGATGCACATATACATGCCTATTCATGTTTATGTAATTTCTTTCTCGTTGATCCAAATGAAAAGGAATTACATGGTAAAAAAATAGGCTTAATTCTACACACATTGAAAAAAATCAATTTTCATATTTTTTGAGGTATTTAGGGGAGCCACATGGCTATCTATCCATTTTTTTATTAGTTTTCAAGACATACTTAATTTCAAAATTAATAAAAAGATTATTCATTAAAAGAATAAAAATAAAAATTCATAACACACTAGAATATCTTATCTAAATATTCACCAAACGGTTTCAAACAATATTTAATGATGGTCAAACAATGGTGGGCCGCACGACTATCTATCTAATATGTTTTTTTGAAAAAAATAGGAGGTCCTATTCAAATTTTATATGTTTACCTATTTATACTTAACCATTTTAAAAAAAAAGTTTTTAGAAACTAGACTCAAATTTCTACAATTCATATTTCTATACCGTAAATCCATAAATCTTGGTATCATCCATAAATCCTATAACGCCATTGTCCTCTTTCTAGTGGGTAACAAAAAACTAAAAGTGTAAGCATCCCACTACTCAACCAATGTGGTCATCTTATAAACATGATAGGGAATCAAATCCAATCAACCCACATAACTAAGGCATGTACTACCAATAATATAACTCTCGTCATATAATGGTTTTAGGGCATAGATCATCTCCATCATCTAAGATCATCTATATTATCTACATCAGATGTCTTTCTACACAAAATTAAAAACACCAATTTCTACATTAGAAACTACCAAATATAGCTCTAAAAATTAAAAAAATAATACACTAGCTTATTTTATAATTAGATAAAAGTTAGACACAATCATCCTTTAAGGGATAGGGTAGATAATACCAAGACATTTTATATAGGCTCTTAAAATGTCAAGTAACTATCTAGCTATCAATGATGGGGTAATACATGAAAAACTACATATTGAAAATCAAATAAAATTAAAAGTATTCAACCTAAAAAATTACCAAAAAAAATAGAAAATCAATTTTAGTACTAACCAATACCTCATCTTCTTCATATGGAATAAGAACCTCCACCTCCTCAAATAGACTATGATAAATGGCTCTCTTTCAAGGCATTTTCACATTCTAGAGCTCTAAATTCCAAATTTTCAATTTTAAAATGAATAATAATTTTGAAAATTTTAAAATTATATATTTATTATTCCTATGCCACAATACTATAGTACATGGTCAGTTTTGAAAATATATCTCCTTTCACTCTAACTAGCCAATATATTGTCAACCAAAAATCTTTTATAAGTATTGTTTTTTTCATTAAAGGGATGGTCACAAAATTCCTTATATTGTTTCTGTATTGATATCTTACATACTCTTCCATTAGCTTGATATCTCATACTCCATTTTTCCATATAAATTCCTTTACCACTATGGGAACCCATGTATATTTTAAATCTAATTTCAATTTATTACTAATGCTATAAATTAATCACAAACATTACCAAATCATAAACTGCAATAATAATTGACACTACATCAACATTCACTTTGGGTTCGATCTATTCATACCAGTTTCTTCTAGATTACCAAAAGTAAGGAATACATATGCACTATTTCTACAAAACCTAATACTCAAGGGGAAATTGATTCACTACATACCGATTATATGCCATATTCTAATTCAAATTACACTTTAAACTAATTAATAAAGTTTTAATTATGGCTTAAAATGTTTTAGTTTATTAATATTTTGTTTAGTTCATTATAATGTTACTCAAGTTACACACAAATTATACATGGCTTTATCACAATATGGCATAGTATTTTGATAAATTAATATATTTAATCCAAATATGCTTAGTTGATTTAATATTTTTACACTAGTTTTTGTACTTAGAGATGTCTACACCCTAAAGATACTAGCACAAGTTCAATCTTGTCCAAATAGATTGGTGTTTTCAAAATTTAAATAGGAATAGTTTTGGTAGTTTGTTATAGACAATCACATATCATTATAATTTTTACATTAGTCACATATCATTATAATTTTTACATTAGTCACATATCTTTGTAATTTATTTAGAGATAAGATTACACAATTTACTCATATTTGATATGTATCACCAAGAACATGGAATTTACATGGCATATGTTTACATTCGATAAAGTATAACTCAATATTACACATATTGTGATAATGGGAATATGCTCACAATGCATAACTACATAATCACATAATTATTAATTAGAATTCATATTCATATCTTATATTTTATGACTTAGTATGCTTAGTTACCAGATTATGGACATGTGTGTGACACATGGTCTCATATCTCTATTTTTTTCATCAGATTACACATAAAGAATGACAATTCATATCATGTTCTACATTGTATACACTAGCTAAAAAAATAAAATAGATATAAACCAATTTTTCACTAGGTATCTCACCAATTTTACACTATAATTAATCATATAACCACTTACAACTATTATTTCAAAATATTAACAAATATTTACATGAATACCTAGTATATTTATTTGTTTGGAGCTGAAATTAAAATAGGATTTTAACTCTAGGCACATCTCTAATAAACAAAGAGTTATGGAAAACTTATCTTGGATCCATACATCATAGATATTTTTCTTAGATTATGCACATGTATCACTTGAAGTCTTATTCAATTCTCTATCCAATAAGAGAATGAGATTAAAATCAATTCTTCTCTTCATATGGTTTGATCAACTTTGAATCTATGACACACCCAATTAAAATTAGACATATGCAACACATGTAATATTAGGTATCACCTTATTCATTTTACTTAAGTACTTTCATTTCATTACATTATAAGAATAAAAGTCAATTTAGTAATTTTATCAAGAAAACACAATATCATGTATTTTATGGATTTTGTATCTAAAGGATCCTAATACCAAAATAAGACACTATTGGTGCATCTTGTATTAGTAATTTATCTTGTCATTTTGGAATTTTTGATTAAATTTCTCACTATTGTATTCTTCCATTTAAATTCATGTTTGAGTCACATGGATTCTTGGTCCTTTTTTTGTCTTTTATCTTAGTGTTTTCATGATTTTATATAACATTTCTCTATTTTGAATATCACTCTCTGTGTCAATTTTTTAAAGGAGTGGTGTTGTCCAAACTTATCTTTCAAAACCTTTTTGAGACATGTTTCATTTTGGTCACTTTTTATCATCGTTGTATTCATTTTGATTTAATTTGGTGTGCTACTGAGTTTTAAATTTTTAGTTTAGGATTCTTCTATGTAAAGGGTCATAAGATTAATTTTACATCTATAACTTATTTATTTGGAAAGATCACAATAATAAAGCACACACTACAACAAGCTAAATTCCTTCATTTTATCTGGAGTTTATTTGACACATATATATTGCATGATTTGAAAAAAAGGATGGCTTAGGCAAATATCCTTTAAATTTACACCACATATGATCCAATCCCACACACAGCGAGGTAAAACTACATTGACATGAGGTCTCGATTTAAAACTTTATAGGTAAAGCTTAGTTACAAATGGGTATTTAAGGCTATATCAGATATCTATCTTACTCATTATCCCCTCTTTTCTATTTGATTTCTATTTGGTTTCTTGTGTAGGCCAAACATAGGGTTTCTTCAAGAAAGAGAAGAAAAAACATAGGATATATCAAATGATCTCATGTTGATGACAAGATGAAATATACCTTGAATCACTAATAGAGTTATATTTAAAAGAAAACAATGATTACATGCCATCAAAAAACATAGCAGTATATATATATATATATATATATATATATATATATATATATATATATATATATATATATATATATATATATATATATTTAAAAACTAGTTATGTTTTTCAATGGACATATCTTAGCTTTATATGATGATGACCCATACCACCTTTTAATCGAAGAATGAGACTTTGAAATGAAAAAAAATTACAATGTTGTATCCATGTGTATAAGTATAGGACACAAAAAAATAAACTAATTATTTTTTTGACATTAGCATCAATAAAAAAGTTATGACAAAAAAAATATGTTCAACACATTCACATAGAGACATTAATTCAAGATTAACTCACCCGAGGAGCTATAAAAATGATGGATTTATTGTCCCACACAATAAACAAAATAAATAATCAAACATTCTCTCTAATGGAATAATTAGTTTTGGTTAATAACACAAAAAATGAACCTCTACATTGTTATACTAGCCATTGTTTTGTTTGATGTTAATGGCTATATAAGAATGTAGAGGTTCATTTTTAGTGTTATTAACCAAAACTAATGATTCCATTAAAGATATATTTAATATGTATGTGTGTGTGTGTGTGTGTGTGTGTGTAGACACACACACACACACAAACATTAAATATATCTTTAATGGAATCATTAGTTTTGGTTAATAACACAACAAATGAACCTATAAATTCTTATATAGCCATTAATATCAGACGAAATTAAAAATTAATGGCTTTGATATACCATGATATAGTATATCTCACATAGACTATGTATGTTGAGCTATAAAAGAGCCATGGCTTCGATGTACCATTGAATAAAATAATTTTTTCAAACTTACCCTTATAGATGATGAGTTTGAATATAGATTATATTTTTTTAAGGTGATATTAATGGAAATGTTAGTCTGGATTAATAACACATCAAATTAACATTTGCATCCTTACATATGAATTAAAATATAAAAAAATAAAAATATATGAAATCAAATGAAACAACTAAATATCTTTAAAATAGACTTAAAAACATGTAAAAAGGTACACATAACATTTATATAACTTATTAACTAGTAACCATTCTCTATATTGTACCTCATCATCAGTGGGAAAATGCATCACCATTAGTAGACATACTAAAATATGATGGGCACCAATCAACTTCTCTGACACACGTAAAAGTAGGGAGACATTATCATATTCATAATTGAAATCTACATTCAGACCCTCTACCATATATAGGATAGAGGGCTCCTTCATGTAATTTAATACATATTAGCATAATTAAAATGAAAAATTATCCATGTTACATTGAAAATCCTTAGAAATTATTTGCATAAAATAAATTATTTCTACATGTCCCATTCTAAAAGACTATCTCAAATAAAAAAGAATATGTCACTTTTATAATAATTTAATATTAAAATTATATCTACCGAGATCATTTTAGAAGACTGTCTCAACTAATTAAATAATGGGTCATTTTTATAACAATGTAATATTTTGAAGATGAATGTAAACATTCTCTAGACACAACTTTTGATAACTAATATTTTCCAAAAATATATTTTATTCTAAACTGAAATAATATATCATTTTGTTTTTCCAAATATAAAATTTACACATTAATCTCTATTATTTTAAATAAAAAATAAAATTGCTCACACATGTTATTATACACCAAGCTATATATATTGAAATGTCTAGAATATTTCCACTATAACATAGTCTAAAAATTATAAGCTCTTGGACACATATATAGATCAAAAAAATTGATAATATTATATAACACTAGGCACATGGACTCTACTTAAAAATTCATGGCAATCCAAATGTAAATATTTATACTAAAATTAAGAAAATTTTGTTGACAAACTCTAATCCACTTAATTTTATTGTAATTTTTAGCTTGTTTAAAAATTATGGATGACTATAAATTTATAACATTATTATGGGTAGAGATATTTATTGTACTCTTCTTTATTTATTTATTATAACATTTCCAAAATATACTTACTACGTACCTTAATTCATTTTATAACCATTAATTTGATGTGTTTCATTTGTGTGCGAATATGGATACATAAATATAGTATTAGACACTTGAAAATATTTGTATCGACCTATATTTATCTCACATGGATAGTTTCATCCAATATGGCTCTTGCAAACCCTTCTTGCACATCAACTTACCTTTTATGGACCTGGCCTTCTCAAGTTTACATCAATAACCCAAAATATTTCCATAATCTAATTATTATTTTAATCATATTGTATCCTAATCATAATATAATTATTCATGTCTTTATGGATACCTTTGATCCTATTAAAATGTTTCTAGATTATTAAAATTATTTATCTTTATCAGACTTGTCAGCACACCAAGTAAAATAGTTTTACAAATTGAAATCATCTTTATGGGTTGGTCTATAGGTTCTACATGTCAAAGAGCTAGTAATTTACTCAAAAAATAATCTATTTATACATAATAGGCCTAAGCTTATTCTCTATTTATAATCTATAAAGTAGTACTAAACAAGCCTATATTTTCACTTGCACATTGAAAAAAACTACCCTAAATCTCTTAAATCACAAATAATTCACATGAGTAAATTATGTCACATTTTTAATTTTCAAGTGTTGAAGTATAGACCATAGGTTACAAACATACTAAAGGAGAATCATTACACACATACACCTAATCATAAGAAACATATGCAGTTTGATCCCTCTTTAGATATTTGGAGATACAAGTAACACTCAAACACTCAATGGGGGATGTTTGGGCTCAACTCAACCCATATTTCTTCCTCTTTTATAGGTCTATACCTAGTGTATAATGTAAATCAATGGTTTTGAAGTGAAGGATACATGTTTTCTAGACTCATGAAAATAGTGATAAAATTATATCACATATGAAAAGACATTACAAGAAGGCATAGTGATCTATACTAAAACACTAAATCAAAGGTTTTCCAAACACTTCCATTAGAAATTAGATGCCTATGTCTAATATAATAATTAAGAGGTTGATGTAATAATCAAATCAAGTATAGATAGTTAGTTTCTATAGTTGAATGGCTCAAGATCCATCTTAAGTAATTTATTCCACCTGGACATAGTCTCAAACTAAAATATATCATAAAAATGACAATTATATTAATCATATTAGTAACTAATAATTAATCACTTTATTCTAGAAATCATAAATAGTCAGAAAGTGGCTTGGATCTAGACTCTGTACTAGTCATCTAATTTTAAAAATTGTACATATGTAGCCTCAAACACTTGCATCAGTGTTATTGTATGACTTAGACACAAGTGTCTAATATGGAATACCTACTAAATCTAGATGGAATCACCTTAATGCTTCAAGGCTCTATGTCATCTTCACTTTAGTGCATTTACATCTAGGTCATAGACTATCACTCCTTATCAAATAATAAAACCCTAATTCTTCATCTTCATAGTGGTTGTAATAAATATGTATTAGTGGAAACATAGTGTCAAGCTATCCTAAATACCCCTCTATTAATGAGACTTTATGACATAGCCAATACTACAAATATGGCCTCAAACATATGTAGTTCTCCTTTACAAGTTATATTTCATGTGAATCATGCAATGTTTGATAAACCAAGTAGAATAGTGACAGTTTACGACTCAGAGTTTATAGTTCTTGGGATAATTCTCTAGAACTTTAGACCTGTAGATATGTTGTCAATATGACTAATATGGAAATATGATAAAATGGTGAAGTGTTTCTCACTTGAGTACTTCATATAATGTTTTTATTAAGTTACCTTATGAGTTGTTAGGTTTTTCAAGGTGAGGAATGAATGAGGTTTGATCTTACATTTATACCAATTCTATTGAATAATATCTCTCATTAAATAGCATAGATTGACCTTTAGAATACATTTCATATGTAAATTAGAAGAATTTAGGGCATTGAACACTTGAATTGGGATGGGACACATACATCATCATATGAATCTAACTAAGATGAAAGTTTCTAGGAATATTTAAAATAGGCACATGTCCATAACATACAAATATGGAAAACAAGCATTTTTACAGAATTATAGGTAAGATTAGAGATCAAAGTAATTACAATAGCATTGATTGGACTAAGAGATAAGCAATTATTCAAAGAGAGATAGTGTATGCAAGCCTTTGGTAGTGGGAAATATCTAAAAGATAAAGGTACATCCATGATATATATTTTCTAGGTGTATAATATTGGTGCTATATGTTTTATAAATAATGTCTATATTTTCCCCCTTTAATCTAGTAATGAAATTTCTAGTTTAAAGGAAAAAATGCATATCTGGGTATGTATAACCTAACTTGTCTTTGATTGAGTCCAACTTGAGTTAATTTTTTATGAATGAACTATAACCAAGATCATGTTATAATATATAATCAATTCATATAATATTAAATTAAAAGAATAAAAAAAATTGAAGACAAAAGAGAGAAAGGTTTAGGAGTACACATATCTATCAATGCAATCATGTTAGCTTTTGGAAATTTGATTTGAAAGATGTATCATTATGAATCACTAAAAAATAGATTAGGAAAGATATACATCTATAAATTTCATATACCTAAAGATATAGAGATTTATAGTGGAGGACATGCCTCTAACATTGGAGAAATATGAGTTACCACATGGCAATTGAGATTAGCTCAACCATGCAACCTAATAGTACTTATGACCTAGTGAGTATGAGTGAAATAAGTCAATTAAAGCTTTAATGTTGGTTATTTTTGATGATGTAATAAAATAAAACCTATAAACATGGAAATATTGAGTGATTTAATCACCTCAACCCCCAAAAAATTGAACCAACTATTGTGGTACATTGGCTCAATACAATTCAAAAAATGTCTAACTTGGTGGGTGATTTGAATTTGAAATATTGGGTGAATATTTCATAACTTATGTATATTAAATATTTCTCATCATGAAACTATCTATAACAATAATAATAATACTAATTTATCAAATATTACGACAAATGTGTATTCGAATCATATAACTATGCAATTTGGATAATTTGAAACTATGTAAGTGTGGAGAAAATGTTTCCAAAACATGCCCCCACTATAATACAAAACTAATAATTGATGTAAGTTCCAACATGGAGGATACTTTTTTAAAACATTCCCCCACTATAATTTGGGTATGTTGAATACTAAATAAGTGTGGAGAACATGTTTCCAAAACATGCCTTCAGTAAATCTAAAATTGTGACAAATGTGGAGAACATGTTTCCAACACATATTCCAATTGAAATATAATTTATTAAAAAATGTGGATTTATGTCTTTATGGCATGCCTTACTAATATTACCCCCTTTTATAGTGAGAGAAAGTAACAGCTTGTAGTTACCTCACTTAAAAAGGATAAGATAACCATGTACACTATATATGTACCATGTAGCATACAAAAGGAACATGTATATGTATATATATAATTTGATAATTAATAATTTGATCACACCAAGTCCTAATATGCATAATGTATACCATGGAAACATCTAAATACTAATAATATAATCTTAATAAGTAACTAAGCACACATTCAACATCAGTCAAAAGCAAATCAAAAGACAATGATCTAAAGAGAACTCAAACAAAGGGAAAGCTCAAATGTCACAAAATCAAAGGGACATTACTTATTAAAATGTCCAAAAAAACAATAGTACCATATTCAAATTAAAACATATAATAAACAATGGCATATTCAAATTTTAAGGAGGAAAATAAAGGTACCAGGAATGAAAATAATGGAGCATATTCAAATACTCAAATAAGCAATATAATATTAAGGCAAAGAAATCAAGGAAGTTCATAAATTTAAGCATAATAACCCACCATAAACATACCATAATGGTCTTTATCTTTGTGTTTTGGTAAAAAATGTTAAGTACATAGCATATCAAGTAAACCCTAGAAAAGATAGAAGCATGAATAAAGGCATGTGTAAGTATATACATTCACTCATAAAAGATAATGTAAAGTGAGCATAGAATGATATAACCTAGATGTATCTTGATGATAGATGTGCATTCCCCTAATGTCTTAGTGATGTGATTAAAGGGAAAATACAACATCTAAATATGCATATATCATGTATCTGTGTATGTCTGAATCACACTCAAAACCTATGTGACACATGTATGTATCTATAAAATAATTTTTTTCCATCTATCAAAATGAAATAAAAAATATATATGCTAATGAGCTAATAACATATGTAAATGTTGAACATATTTTTGGATGTTTTTTAGTTTTTTGGTATTTTTGGTATATGTCAGATCTTGAAACCTTAATTTGGATGTTTTACATTGTTTGGATCATGGATGGATAAGTGTAAATTTTACATGGAATGTTCCTCCCCTCATTTTACATGTGTATTATAATAACCAATGATATCATTTGGAATTAAAACCTAGGGTTAAAAAGGGTAGGGATAACCTAGGGCACAAATATGGTAGATTATCTTTAAATCAAGATAATTGTTTGTGAAACTCAAATAAAACATATAATAAATATATTATGTGAGATGCAAAATATATAAATAAAAACTATTTTATATTAAAATGATAATTAAAACAAGATACATAGTTGGTTCTACTGCTAATATAGATCTAGATTCTATATCAATCACTTGATTATATATAACTATACCAATGTAGCCTAAAACACTTTCCTTGACCTAGGATGTTTACATCAACACTACTATTTGATTTAGAAGCAAGTGTCTATTATATAATACATTATAAAATTAGATACAACCACATCTATGCTTCTAGGCTATATGTCACTTTCACTCTAGTTCATTTAGATCTAGGTCATGTACTATCACTTCTTGTCAAATAGTACAACTCTAATTCTTCATTTTCATGGTGGATGTGGGAAAAATGGCTTAGTGTGATCATGGTGTCAAGATATCTCAAAGATAATTCTATTAATAAGTGTTACCTACATATCCAATACTTTGAATAGGGCCTCAAACTTATGTAGTTCTCCCCTACATGTTGGATTGTGTATGAATCATGCAATGTGTGATAAGTAATTATAATGGTAGCATATATTTTAACTTTGAAAATATAGTTATTGGGTTGATATTTAAGTAGCTAAGTCCTGCATATGTATTATCCCTATGACTGATGTGTAAATAGGAGAAAATAGATTACCTTTACTCACCTGGGTGCTTGATATAATGTTTTTGGTAAGTTTGTTTATGATTTGGTAGGTTTTTATAGATGAGGAATGAATGAGGTTTGATCTCATATTTATACTGATCCCTTTGGATAATATATCATATTAAATCACTTAGTCTAACCTTTAGGATACATTTCATTTGTAAATTATATAAATTTATGACACTAGACACTTGTGTTGGGATGCGACTCTTATGTCAACATATGCATCTAATTGGGATGTAAGTGTTTAGGAGATAGAAAAGAAGCACATGTCCAAAACATGAAAATATGGAAGATAAGTAGTTTTATATCATTATAGGGATGATAAAAGGTCTGAGTCATCATAATAACATTTTTTGGACTAAGAGATAAGAAATTTGGCACAAAGAGATAGTGTATATGAGCCTTTTGGAAACAAAAAAGGTATAGAAGGTGAAGGTACATCTATGATATGTATTTCACAAATGTAAAAGACTATGGTTATATATATATATATATATATATATATATATAAAATAAATAGTGCATATATAGGGATCTTCTTGAAAATTTGTAAATTATCTCCTTGGAAGAGATGATAGGATAATACATGGAGTAGGTTATTCAAATTCATTCATTATTTCCTTTTGATTAGTCTTATTCTTATTTTATATCACCTTGTATGATGGTTTACTTGAAATATTTATTTGAGGATTATAAATTGGGTTTGTTGCATACTTAAGATTATTCATTGCCAACAATTTATTATTCCTTTCCTTTAATTTATGACATAAATATGTGAATAATGAAAAGATCTTATAAACAATTTATTCATGTAGATGTGGAAGAATTTTTTTTTCAATATGCCTCCCAATTCCTTATTGGCCATAGAATTAGTTATTTTGGATAGAATGGTCTTATACCTTAAGACCTATTATGTGATAGTCTCGTTAGACTCTTGTTTGAGCTGAGCATATGAAATATTTTCATTGATGTTGATTAATAAATGTGTAAGGAACAAATCTTCCAAATGATTTAATGTATGAATTGATTGATGTGGTAAATAATAAAACCATCTAAGTTTGTATTCTATTAAACTTATAGGAATAAATTGGTCAACAACATATTTTTGGATGCATAGTCTAAGCATGTTACATGAATTTCTATCAAAGGTTATCTAATGTCACCTTTTTACCATACAATGAAACCTTAGGTGCCATAAAACTAGAAGGTAAAGGATATTTATAAATATGTTAAGCCAATGGAGTATACAATAAAATATATGAGAAAAATGTTTGATTAGTTTTTAAATCACTCTATTCCATTTGTAACATCTTAGTTTATAGATCTAGAATTGTCTCTATAAGGGATTATGCATCGGGAACATAATGTGTACTATCTAATGGTGTTGTCACAATTAAATTAGTAGGAATTGGCATATTGTCTTGATGAAATCCTTGGGTTTCCCCCATACTATATGGAGGTAAAAAAATTATATAGATGTTGTAGAAAAAGGTAAATAACCCATAATAGGGGAATTAAAATGTGTTTTAGCCATGATTTCAATTTTTATGATCAAAAGAGTTTGACAAGTTTTATGATAATCTTAAGGTTGCTAGTTTACCTCTCAAAAGTTAGTAATAATTATTACTTTATTAAGCTCTAATTTTTCATCACCTGAAGGTGAAATTACATCTTGATGGTCATCTAAAAGAATAGTGTAATCCTTATTATATTACTCATTTTCAAAACTATTACCAAATAATTCTACATATTAAAATTCTTAATATTATAGTAAGGTCATGGTATACCATTGATATTATCCATATTTTATGCCTTATCAAAAGAAAATTAAGTATTATCAACTTGATTACCACTTAGTCTATCGCTTCTTCTAAGAGAGTTAAAAATAACTGATGCATAAAAAAAGGGTCAATCTTCTAAAGGCTCTAGAAGAAGAAGAGCACTAATCTACAATTCACTAGTGAATATCACCCAAAAACAAATGGATTGATAGAAGTTGTGAATAGGAGCTTAGGAAATTTATTGAGATGTGTAGTGGAAAAGAAGCCCTAGCAATGGGACTTGGCTTTACCACAAATTGAGTTTGCATATGAAATTTTAGTGAATAGATCAATAGGAAAATCACCATTTTATATTGTTTGTGGGAGAAATCATATGGGTGTTTTAGATTTAGTAAACTTACCAATTATAAATTGAATTAGTGATGATACAAAACCATTTGTAGAGCATGTGGAATTGTTAAAAGGAGTAAGAAGAAAGTTGAAGGAAAGTAATGAGAAATATAAAGTATTAACATATGTCAGAAGAAGATCTATTGTATTTGAAGAAGGAGAGTTGGTAATTGTTTAATTTAGGAAGGAAACATTTCCAAAAGGCACATACAACAAGTTAAAGTATAAGAAAATTGGACTATGCAAAATTTTGAAGAAAATCAATGATAATTCTTATGACATGAATTTACCACATAATTTTTATATATCTCAAGTATTTAATGTTTTATATCTATATGAATTCCATAAAGAAGATGGTGAAGATGATGAAAATGAAGAAGTAAATTAGGATTAATAGGATTCAAAGAAGAAGAAAGAATAAATAGTGATGGTTTTGGATATGAAGATAATGAGTACAAGGCAAGGGAATTATAATAGGTATTGTAACAAGAAGATAAAACTTGGATTATAGAATGGTAGCTGAAGAAGATTGATAAAGACAAAAGGAAGCAGTATAATTGGACTAACTCATAGGAGCTAATTTGTTTTCAACCAGAGGAGAATGATGTAGAATTAATAGGATGATCTTCTGGAGGCCATAAATTTTGACCCATAGCTCTATTTGAGATCTTCCGAATTTCAAAATAACCATTTCAAAAATTTCAATGTTTTCCTAAGCTGAAATATCCACTTATATCTGATTTCAATATTTTTTAAGGCCATATGTGATCATCTAAGGGTTTAAAATTAACGTTTAAGAATTTTTTAGGGAATTTTCTATTTTTAGAAATTGTATATTTTTAGGACCAGATATCAACTTCAGTGGAATTGAATCAAATAGGTTAATTTTAGCATTTAGGATATTTTGGGAAATTTTTAGAGCTATGCGCACTAGCATGTTTAACTTACTATAAATAGTAGTTTCTAAAAATAGACATTTTATTAGATTTTAGTTTTATTGAATTTTTGTATGCCAACTCTAAATTTTGAGTTGAGACTTATTAAAACATGCTCTAGGTTTTTAATTATGGTAATTAATTCAATATGAATTGATTTTGAGTTTTGTTTCAAGATCTTGGCCTATTGGTAATTTATTTGTCTTGATAGTTTTTGGGTTCACTATTAACTTCCTTAGATTGCATAAAATATGAATTATAAACTTGGAAGATTATTGTTATCAAATAATATACCAAATATAAAAACCTTGATAGAATAATTGGAAAAAATTAAAAGATTGAAAAAACCATAGAAAAACTAATGATTAGGGTTATTTCAATATTTAATCAATAGATGGATTTTGTATACACCCAATTTTTTTATGGTATGATATTATCAAAATGATAACTCAAATGATTGTGTAGTGACCTCTTAATAATTCTTAAATGAGAACTATCTAACATCCCTTCCAATCTTGATTCCATTTTCCTCTTGTAGGTTCCTCAAAATGATTTCATGGGTGATGGAACTACCCTTTGAAGTGGCAAAATTGCTCTATTGAGTTTCATAACTACCCCATGAGTGATGGGTTAGTTAGGGTGGGTGTGGAAATTTTCTTGATGAACCCATTATATAAGGCTATTTTTGTGGGGCAATTTTTAAATTTAAAATGGAAGTTTTTTGCTAAGAGTGATGGTTACATAATTTTCCCTTCAAATTGGGGTAGTTCTATCACCATTATTTTGTTTCTAATTTTACTTTTCAAGACTCATTTCTTAAGACTTTTTACATGCTTATTGTCATGTTTCTTGATTTTTACACCTTAATAAAACTTTTAATCATGTTGAGTTTACATCTTCTTCTATTTCCAATCATTTTGAGTCCATCCTAAGTTTAGCTCCTGGTTAAACTCAATAAAATTTCTTCATGCAATCTGCATTGCTCTTCTACAAGTAATGCAATGTAGGCTTGATTTTGGATTTTAAATTTTAATTAAAGATTAATGTTTCAAAATCATTTATATCCACATCTTAATAAAATTAATTTATATCTTTCCTTTGATAGTTTTTATTTTTGATTACATAGTTATAGACAAGAATATCCATTGTTCTTATAATTAAGTCTTTTCAAATGGTGTCTTCAACCACCCATAGTCAGTATTTGTTTGTATGGAATTATGTATCTCTTATTATTATCCCATTTATTATAGTAATTTATTATTAATCATTATTATATATTTCCATAAATATTCATTTGGGTAAAGGAGCTAGTGCACTGAGGACCACAACACAACAAATCAACTAGATTTCTTTTGATGTACATCATGATTAGGTTGGAGGATCTTAGTTTATATTCCAATGTTTTATTCAATGGATTATATTAATCTATAATTCATTATTTTATTATCTTAAATATTTATTTAGGTAAAAAATATGTTTTGATAGGAAAAAAAATTATTCTCTCCCCTATCTTTACAGAAAAATAATAGTTAGTTTCTATCTTTATTCATATTAATTCAATAGATTATCTCAAGAAACAATTTTGAATCTAAACCCTATGTGAATGATAAATAAAATATAAAAAATTTTAATCGATTTTAACAATCATTTTTGGTTGTAAGACAAGTTTTTTTCACTCCTGAACAAGCAACTAGTGAGTAGAAAAACTTTAGACAAACCTAGATAAATGAGTGGTGTCATTGTGCTTCTTATTTTAAATATTTATATCAATTGGGAATGTTGTTTTTAATTAATTTAATCAGAAATCTTAATGTAAATCATTCATTTCCATTTCAAATATATTGTTTATAGGTAATGTGCAATACCTAAAAGCTTACAAACTTGTTCTTGGCTTATTTGGGGGAAGTAAGACTCTATGAACCTCATAATATTTATTATTGGGATCTTAAATATTTTATTGAAACACATGCATGTTAATAAAACATATATTTCATAGTATATAAATTCAAATATTAATTAAAAATCACAAATACAACTTCATATAACTTGCATCTAGAAAAAATAAAATTCAACACTAATGTAGCTAGAGTAGACTTCTCTCTCTCTCTCTCTCTCTCTCTCTCTCTCTCTCTCTCTCTCTCTCTCTCTCTCTCTCTCTCTCTCTCTCTCTGCATAAAAATTAGGTGGAAAATACAAAAAAATAATGTATTTGTTCATTTAATTTCACTTTACTTATCACTCTTTGATTTCCATTATTCCATTTTGGCAAGCAACTAGTTTCCATTTCAAACAAATATTCATAAAAAAGAAAAACAACATAAGCATTGTTTTAATCCTTGTCCAATCATACAATCTAAATAAGACCTTGATTTTAAAAACACATCATGTCCTCAAACAATATTTTCATACAATCTCATATGCATATAAATTTCCTAACTCCTTTTGGATGACACTTCTTGAAATGACTAGTCTTGTTAGAAAAGGTATGTTTATAGAGATTAGGGCACCGTATCCCATAATTAACATATAGTCTAATATCAATACTAAGATTGGGATAGAGGTTTAATATTACATTTCAATCCCCCAAATCAATATTTACTCTCTCAATGACTTAGAGGAACAAGAAAAAATTCTTGATCCATTAATCACTATCATCCTTGAAAACATAGGTCATCAATACAACATTATATATGTTTAGTTTCTCATCCTCACCCATTTATTATCTTTAGGTATAGCCTTGTCACAGATCATTCACATTTTTGGATATGACATTTTCTTGGCATAGCCAAATAAACATATATGGTCAAATCTAGTGGGATATTCGACCTAACCTCCCTCATTTCCCTAGTGTTAACATCAACCAAGTGCTTTGCCTCTTCTTAATGTTAGAAACTGAAGGACCCTAGAGCTTTGTTTCTACATAGATTGATGTTATCAATGAGAATCATAACATGATGTAGGTATTTTGGTTCCATCAAGAGAACCCATTTTCACCACCTATTCCGAATATCATTTCACTTAACAACCAATCTAGTCTATAACCCACCCATTATGTCATCTACCTTATATTGAACTCAAGAAGTCAAGCACATAGTTTAGAATGTGCTATTTATATGTACAAAAATTGGTGAACTTGATGTGAATTAATTCCATCCTTTACATTTTCCATTTCTTCCTCTTCTTCATTCTACCTTCTTTGCTTCCCCTCTTCCTTCCATTTCTGATTTTGGTATCCATATATCCATAAAATATGTCTAGATAGGACATAGGTCCATCTTTTATCCTGGAGGGATATAGGATAAGCCAATTTAATTATAGTGAAACTTCATTAGTGAGTTTGAACATCCCTACATTTGATACCAATGTAAATTACCAATTATATGATTATTCTCATCCTAACATTCAAACCAGGTGTGGGGTCTCCATTCACAAAATACAAGATGTTTCTCAAAATACTAATAATCATGCCAAATATGATGTTACAACCCTCATTAGGGAAGGCAATGCCACTCACATGCAAACTATTTCATCAATTATCCTACAAAACCTAGATATGAAAAGTGTTTTTGAATATGATCATTACCTAGTAAGGAACTAGCACTTAAAAGATGAGTTTAATCTAATTTGAAAGTGGCCACATGTTCCTTTAATAGATTAAAAGATACATCTAACCCTTTTATGTAAACCAAAACCATTACCTCTAAGAATATTACTCCAAACCAACCATTTCAGACTAACCAACCTCATAGCTCTTCCCCTCCCATGTAAAAAGCTTTTATGCCTAGTGCCACTACTAACTTGAATAGATTCATCAACAACCTAGTGTGTCACATTTTTTATTTAGATAATAACTGAAAATATATAATTCTAGGAATGAATCCCAAAACTTCTACCTAGTTTCATTTCTCATCCATTACCATCCAAAAAATAACTTATTAGCCACCATAAAAACTAAAATTATATAATCCTGACACAAGAGCATAAATCCAAATAAAACTATACCTATAACCAACACCTTGGGGACATCCTTACTAATAGGTTCCTTAAATAAAGACTTCCAAATCCCATCCATCCTAACAAGTTCCCATCCAAACCCAATTGGAAGTGTATACACTTATGCTCCATCTCTATAAAATAATGTAGTTACCAATAACCTATCATTATTTAACTATCTAAGTTATGTACCCTCTATGTACACTTATCCACCATAGATGGGCTATGTCTAACCTTACATCACATAGGAATATGCACAAAACACATATGTACCTCATCCTTACTCATGTGGTCTCCAAACTAGATACTTCCAAAGCTCCTCCATCTTATAAATTTCCTATCTAAACCCCAATTGGAATCATATACACTTATGATCCACCTTTTAAAAATAATGTGGTGACAAATAACCCACCATTATTTAAACCTTTAGATTATCTGACCCCTACATACACTATAACATATATGGGTTATGTCCCACCTTCTTTACCTAAGGATATGCACAAGACACATATGTCCCTCCTCAACAAACCACCAAACCTTTCATAAATAATAATTCACCACCATAATTTAATATGTTATCCAAATATACTTATCCAAATGACTATTTTTTATATTTCATACCACTTCATCTTACCAAGTTTCTTCCATTCCCTCTAGTGGTTACCAAACTAACCACTATGTGATTCCACCTCTTCAATATAAACCTATCACATTAGCATCTATATTTACCAACATGGGGATCTACTTTGAGTATATTAATGAAAACTTATCCTAACATATAAATATTTATTTTCTCACATCCCTTACCATATCATCTCAATTTAAAAGGGGAAGAATATCATAATGCACATGTCAAGGCATCTACTATGTTTGTCAAGGAGATCCTACCTTGGAAAGAGATTTATTTCAAATCAAATAATAACATATTGAATCAGTTACCCATTTAATCATGAGATGTAAATAATATTATTTTATTCTTTTAGTACACCACACATGGATCTACATTAATTATGTGACCTATTTTTTAACTTCCTTAACAAGGAGATGAGGTAGGATGGTCAAGACTTCCCATATCAATCTTATGAAGAATCTGTTAATAATACCTTGTGAATTGAGCAAGTGGCTAGTAAAAGTGGTGAATGAATGTACTATACCAATAAACACATCATCACTATAA
>JARHVA010004547.1:1352500-1395000 GCA_037957365.1 Torreya grandis | reverse complement strand
TGAATTTATCTCTTCTACACATAATTAGTGGTTCCTCTATTATGATGGGTTCATCTATTATGATGGAGACAAGTGCCACATAAGCACTAGGGTAGGATTTGTTCTCATATATTCTTAAGGTCAAGTCATGCCATTTGGTTTCAAGCTAGACTTTGAGTGTTTGAATAAGGGGGTTGAGTAAAAATCTCTATTTCTTAGCATGTTCATTGAAAAATGTTTAGTTATTTAATGTTTTAGGATATAATGAGATTACTAGTTGGTTATATACATGTTTGTAAGGTATATCAAACTAAATTTAATCACCTTCAATTATATAATGTCATTATGCATGAGATTATGAAAGAATTCAAATTCATTTCTATAGAAGCAGTCCCTAGGGAAAACAAATAGATTACTAACTCCATGGAGGATTCATATTCATTTTTTGACCCTCATACTATTATACCAGAGTTTGATTTCATAGTTTCAATCATGATGGAACCTATTGTGAGTGAAACTCCTAGTGACCAAACCATTTCCCATATTAGAAAAGATGATAACTTGTTAGCACTTGATTTCATTGAAAATGATGAGTCTATTTAGGATTTAATGTAAACTTATGATGACTTCCCATATTTTCACCATAAGAAAGGCATCAATCTTATATTATATCCGACAACTTCTTTTAGATATAAATATAATCACTCTTCTTTTAAGGTTGAGGATTATCTATCTTTTGATGATGAATTTGATGTATTCAATGTAGAAGGTGGAAATTATGATGACCTCCCTCTTTCACCTAAATAATTTTAAAAGGTAGTTACTCCCTTATATAGGACACTATTGACATATATGTATGGACTGAGGAAAATCCCAAGCTTTTCAAACTCAGTTCTTCTCTCTCACCATAAGAGATAGAAGACCATAAATAATAGATAACTTTCTCAAGCCTTCACCTTATCACAAATGGATATGGTGGGAATTGAGCCTAAGGTTGTAATTTGTAAATTTTTACCATGCTTGATACAAATCCAATTAAACAAAATCTCATGCCCATCAATCTTAATTTACATTGATGGTAAAAGAGGATGTTTTCAAAGTTTTAAAACTCATATTTATTAAGTTAATGGACTATTCCAAGTGGATGTCCAACATTTTTCACATCCTTAATAAGAATGAAAACATGAATATATGTATATATTTTAAAGATATTAATAAAACATGTCCTAAATATGTGTTCCCTCTCCCTTCATTTAATTCCATTATCAATGCAACAATAATATATGATCTTTTATCACTTATGGATGGCTTCTCATGGATAATTAGTCTATATTTTCTAATGAATATTAGAGTAAGACCTCATTTAATATACCATGGGTGATATTTTGTTATGTATTTATGCCCTTTGGTCTTAAGAAAACAAGGCCGATATACCAAAGTTTTGTGACCCACATATTCCATAATATTTTTCAGAATATAGTGGAGGTCTACATAGATGATCTTTTAGGGAAATTAAGGTGATGAATAGACCACTTATAGGTTTTATTCACAATATTAACATATTTATTTGAGTATGGTGTTACCATAAACTCAAAAAATATGTGTATGGATTCATTAATGGAAAAATCCTATGATATATCATCTCCCAACATGGTATTGATATGTACCATGCCAAAATTTGAGAAATGTTAGAAATGCTTCCTCCCACACATGAATCAGGCATCAAAACATACCTTGGTATGTTTTGAGCCATTTGATGGTTCATTCTTAATATTACCTAAGTCATTCACCATATCAGTAACTTGATTAAAAATATATGGGTCTTAACTTGAATAGTTGAGTGTCAGGAGGCATTTGAAGTTGATGCACTATCATTTTTAAATGATGCACTATCATTTTCATTCTATCTAACAATGGCCAATTCTACCTGCAAATTCTTTATCAAGGTTTCCTTCCAGAGATATTAATCATAATCCCTTTTCAACCCTCAACTCTGATTCTAAAATGTCAGAACCAGCACAAACAAAAAAATAAGTCCAGCCCCAAATATCTTGCTATGAGAATTTACTTCATAAGCATTTCATTCAAATAGAAGGAAAACATAAAAATCCAACTCGGGTTGTGTATTCACATTCAGGACTATGCAATAGTCACCTCACGGCTTGGCAAGTAGAACTCTACATTTTCATTGGCTGACTGTATATATATTCTTGGCTTAGGTCTGCACCATTCACCATGCTCATAGGTTTAATGAATAGATGTATTCATTCCACTATGTATTGAATTGATTTCACTTGATAATACATAGATCCATTACGTCTTTAATAGTAAACTAGAACTCCCTTTGTGCTTGTACAGACTACCTGATTCCTTCCATATGCCTTCATATTCACAGTGGGAATAAAATAAAATATTATTTTCACATAAGATCGTTTAGATTTATATAAACAAAATCGGCACCATGGACAATTTTTTTTATAGATATATTCAATATCAATTTCATTCTATAAATCCACCTTACCCATAGTTTATCATACTTGTCCTTATGAAGATAAAATCATTATCGTTTATGGTCTAAACTTACTTTACCTTGCTAGTGCATGCTAGCTTTCTCCCATTCAACTCGATAGGAAAATTTTCAACTCAACAGCACTTAATCATCTCCCATGGCTCCGTATATTTTATCCTTCTCGAGTTATAGGTTTGCATTCGGTCTACTAGATGGATGCACAGGTTTGTGCCCTACTATCGACGCCACAGAAGCTGCTACCTATGTGAAGTCATTTCATCCCAATTGGTCTCTTGCAGCGTTTAAATCTGCTCTCATGACCATAGGTAAATGCTCAATCTCCCAAAAACTGTAAATGTGTATTATCCTTACAAGTCTTCACAATTCGATTTGTGATGCAACATCTACATTGGATTTAACAGTATATGGCAATCAGGTTGCACAATGGGTATATGGCATAGGACAGATTAACCCTTTTATGTCCATCAATCCAGGGCTTGTGTACGATGCAAAGTGATTTCTTACATCAACATGCTCCATAGCAACGTTACAACATACATCTCTGTGTTTGTTGATAGGGGATTTCATCAATGGTTCTTTGAATTTAGGAACTCAACTATCCTTCAGTATGGAAGGAATACATAGAAATGAACAATGAAAACAAAAACATTTGCAAACTTCATTTGAAGAATCTTAGCAATGATGAGATTAGGAGTCATCATGGACTAACAGGGTTGACTATAGGCTTGTCACATTTTCTCAAAGTAACAATGTAAAAACATTTGCAGGTAGCAATTTAAGAATATTATGTAATTTTGATCCATACATCCAAAGCATTCATGTATATTTTCCATGGTTACAAACATCTTACTAAGTGGATAAATCAAATGCTACAATGGACAAGAAACACCCCTTACTATGCATAACAGCTGCATCATATATATATATCCATCCCAGGTTCATGATGCCTCCATAATGCATTCATATTCCTCAAGCATGAGCCTGCCTTCACATCTGTGTTCTTTCTTGGACGCAGCCAGAACACTTTGTATGCATACAGAACAAGCAACCAGGGACCAGTGTATATAGAAGAAGACCTTCTAACATACTATTTAGGACTATAATTCGATCATCCCTTATTATCTTCCAAATCCTTTGCTAGATCAGACATTCTCCTTCTGTCCTTCCTCTTCACCACCTTCTTCTTTGTCCCTCTCATGCCACCTTGATGAATTTTCTTTTACTTTTAATCAGGAACCTCTTCTCTAACTTCTACGCCCGACTTGGGCTTAAGGCAAAACAAAATACTATTTTTAATCTTTAACCATATACTAAGATTGAAAATAGTTTCAACCATTTCTCCCTTATTTCCTCTACCACCTAACAATCACTTTTTACCTTTTCATTTTTCACTTTTGACAATTACATTTACTCTCAAGGTGAAAATTTGAAGTTTAAACACAATTTGGAGGGAATACAAGAAATTGAATTTTCATGCTAGAATATCATTTGGAATTGTATGTTTGATGATCTCAACTAGTCCTTCATGAAACTGTTGTAGATGCTCCTGTATCATACTCTCCCTTTAGAAACAATTTGAACCTTAGTTCAAATGAGATAGCTCCTCAATGCATTAGTCTTCATTCAATGCCTAGATCCCAAGGTCTTTTTACCAATACCAATGCTTGTCTTTGATAGTCTTTGTCTTTCATCTTGATTTTCTTCCTCTTCTAGTATGTTCTTCTCCTCATCTCTTTCTCAGTCGCCATCTCCCACTTCCATGCTTCTTCATCTTCATACATATCTTCTAGATCTTCTTGTTGTTCTTCTTGTTTCATGAGCTTCTCCAAGGACTCATGTATGTCATTCAATTTTTCTATCTTCATACCTGCATACAAAACATTCAAAGCCACCTTAGAATCAAAATATTTAGGCCATGAAGACTCTTGGCTGTCTTCACATGCTTGCTCTTGTTCCTTGATGAAAACTATCCTTGCCTCTTTGCTTTGTTCTTGTCTTGTTTCACTTTTCCTAATGGTATCTTCACCATGGCTTGTACCTTCCTTCATCTCTCTTGAATTACAAAACGGCTCCTCCAACATCTTCAACTCTTCCTTTAGTAAGATCTCATCTATCTCACCATTCTCTTCATCAAACTTGGGCTGATCACTCACAAGGATTACTTGCCCTTTACCTCTTATCTCTTCTTTTCTTAGCTTGTCTTCACATAAATCAACATCAATATACTTATCAAAAACAATAGGAACACTATTACCTTGTGTTTCCTTACTCTCTTCAACTTTTCTTTGCAGCCATCTTGATTGCTTTGCTGCCTACTTTCTCCTTTCCTTATCATCCATCCATTTGGAATTCTCTCCTTGCTGCATAATAGTCCACACAACCACTTTCCATTTTTCATTTCTCATGAACATATCATTGAAGTATTCAAAAACATCATCAAAAACAATTTGTTTACCTTTCATCTTTGCATCCTCGTGCTCTACCTCATTATTCTTTGAGAAGTTTTCTTTCCCATCTTCATTCTCTTGGCTGCTGGAATCACCTTCAATCCTCTTCCATTGACTTCTTGGTGTTGCTATCTCAACACTCACATCTTTTCTCTTTGCCTTCTTAGGCACCGAGATTTGTTTCTTCTTCTTATTATTTGACTTCACAAGCCATTTAGGCATCATGTAACCATGTTCTTGTACTAGCACCTCCTTTTGCTTGGGAGTTTGCTTCTTCAACCATTTAGACATTACATATCCATGCTTAAATTCTCTTTTTGAGGGCTCTATCATCTTCCTTAACTTTTGCACCTATACATTAGTAGCTTCATGCTCATAATAACAATCAAAATTAGGTCTTAACACTTCATTTACCTCTTTGATAGCTTGATCCATGGAGCAATCTTTCTCTTCCTTTATGCTTGGCTGCTCTCTTGCCTCTTCTTGGCATTCAATGGTATCATGGAAGTCATCTTCATCCTCCATCTCTTCTCTTGCTTGTAAGGGCTCCTCAACACCTTCCTCATGCATTAACCAATGCATCTCTTCTTTCTTATCAACAACAACAATAAACTCTCTTCTCTTTCTTACACATTCACTTGTGTACTTGGTGTCTTCTCTTGCACCAAACTCTTCACTCTCCAAGGCCCTTCTCTTGACCTTCATAAGGCTGCTCATACCTGTAATTACCCATGTAAAAATAGCATTAGATATAAAAACAAGAGACCATAATGTCTCCATGAGTGTCCTCTTAATGGACATTCTCATATTTCCAAGTGCTCTTCCTGAAACTTCATCTTTTCTTTCTTTTCTTCTCTTCTCCTCCTTAATGAGAACCTTCTTCACAACTTCTTCCTCTTCCTGCTCTCTTGGCAACCTATTAATCTTCTTCAAGCGTCTATGGGCTTCTTTCTTCATGGAAATCTTCTTTTGCCTTCTTCTCCTCTTCATTAGGAGATATATTGGCCACTTCAACCTCAACCTCATTGGCCACACCCATGCTTGCTTATCCATCTGCATCCAAGACTCATATTCATCTTTAGTCTTAGAAAACTTTCTCTTCAAATTAGCAATTTCTTTATCAATTACAAAACTGTCCATACCTTTGATGCTTTCTTTCTTCTTGGTGCCCTCATGTACCTTGTTGCTTTGTTGTGCCTTCAACAATACTTCCATCTCTAAGATCTTCACCCAAGTCTTTTCCACCTTGGTCTCTTGATCCCTTTGTCTCACCCAAGCCGTTTCTCCTTGACTAGTCTTTTGACAATCTCCTTGATCTCACCTAGGCCTTTTGCATCCTAGTCTTTTGATCCTTTTCTCAATCCAACAACAACTCTTTATACAATACTTCATCAAATACAAATCACAAATCCAAGCTTACCTTGCTTTGAATCTTCCTCTTGAGCATTTACTTGCTCTTCTTCTAGAGCTTCTCTTGGCTCTTCACTAAGCCTTCCTTGGCTTCTTCTCCCCTTAAGCCTCAATGGCTTGACTGCCTTGAACCTGTAACTTCTTCACTTGATTGCTTCTCAAACACAATAAACTCAAATCAAATGTCACAGATTACTCATACCTTTTCTCCATAGGGTCTTCTAGTGCTTTGTCCTATTAATCATTTTGCCAAATCCTTCACAACTGCAACATCATTAATAAATGCAACCATTCCAAAGATCTCTTTTCTTAATTCTACAGCAACAAATTATCAATTCTGAAGAGCTTCAAGCTCTGATACAAAATGATGCACTATCATTTTAAAATGATGCACTATCATTTTCATTCTATCTAACAATGGCCAATTCTACCTATAAAATATTTATCAAGGTTTCCTTCCAGAGATATTAATCATAATCCCTTTTCAACCCTTTAATCTAATTCTAAAATGTCAGATTCAACACAAATAGAAAAAAAAGTCTAGCCCCAAATATCCTACTATGAGAATTTACTTCATAAGAATTTCATTCAAATAGAAGGAAAACATAAAAATCCAACTTGTGTTTTGTATTCAAATTCAGGACTGTGCAATAGTCACCTCACGGCTTGGCAAGTAGAACTCTACCTTTTCATTAGCTGGCTATATATATATTCTTGGCTTAGGTCTGCACCATTCACCATGCTCCTAGGTTTAATGAATAGGTGTATTCATTCCACTGTGTATTGAATTGATTTCACCTGATAATACACAGATCCATTATGTCTTTAACAACAAACTAGAACTCCCTTCGTGCTTGTACAAACTTCCTAATTCCTTCCATATGCCTTCATATTCACAGTGGGAATAAAATAAAATATCATTTTTCACCTAAGATCGTTTAGATTTGTATAAACAAAATCGGCTCCACAAACAATTTTTCTATAGATATATTCAATATCAATTTCATTCTATAAATCCACCTTACCCACAATTTATCATACTTGTCCTTATGAAGATAAAATGATTATCATTTATGGTCTAAACTTACTTTACCCTGCTAGTGCGTGCTAGCTTTCTCCTAATCGACTACATAGGCAATGTTTCAACTCAACAGCACTTAATCATCTCCCATGGCTCCATATATTTTATCCTTCTCGAGTTATAGGTTTGCGTTCGGTCTATTGGATGGCCGTGCAGGTTTGTGCCCTATTGTTGATGCCATAGAAGTTGCTACCTATGTGAAGTCATTTCATCTCGATTGGTCTCCTACAGCTTTTAAATTTGCTCTCGTGACCATAGGTAAATGCTCAATCTCCCAAAAACTATAGATGTGTATTATACTTACAAGTTTTCACAATTTGATTTGTGATGCAACATCTACATTGGATTCAACAGTATATGGCAATCGGGTTGTAGAATGGGTATATGGCATAGGATAGATTAACCCTATTATGGCCATCAATCCAGGGCTTGTGTACGATGCAGATGTGATTTCTTACATCAACATGCTTCATAGCAAGGTTACAACATACATCTCTACGTTTGTTGATATGGGATTTCATCAACGGTTCTTTGAATTTAGGAACTCAACTATCCTTCAGTATGGAAGGAATACATAGAAATGAATAATGAAAACAAAAACATTTTCAAAATGCATTTGAAGAATCTTAGCAATGATGAGATTAGGAGTCGTCATGGACTGACAGGGTTGACTATAGGCTTGTCATATTTTCTCAAAGCAACAATGTAAAAACATTTATAGGCAGCAATTTAAGAATATTATGTAATTTTGATCCATACATCCAAAGCATTCATGCATATTTTCCATGGTTACAAACATCTTACTAAGTGGATAAATCAAATGCTATAATGGACAAGAAATGCCCTTGACTATCCATAACAGCTGCATCACACACACACACAGATATATATATATATATATATATATATATATATATATATCCATCCCAGGTTCACGATGCCTCCATAATGCATTGATATTCCTCAAGCTTGAGCCTGCCTTCACATCTGCGTTCTTTCTTTGACGTAGCCAGAACACTTTGTATGCATACAGAACAAGCAACCAGGGACCAATGTATATAAAAGAAGACCTTCTAGCATACTATTCAGGACTATAATTTGATCATCCCTCATTATCTTCCAAGTCCTTTGCTGAATCAGACATTCTCCTTCTGTCCTTCCTCTTCACCACCTTCTTCTTCGTCCCTCTCATGCCACCTTGATGAATTTTATTTTGCTTTTAATCAAGAACCTCTTCTCTAACTTCTACGCCCAACTTGGGCTTAAGGCAAAACAAATTACTATTTTTAATCTTTAACCATATACTAAGGTTGAAAATAGTTTCAACCATTTCTCCCTTATTTCCTCAATAGCCTAACAATCACTTTTTACCTTTTCATTTTTCACTTTTGACAATTACATTTACTCTCTAGGTGAAATTTTGAAATTTAAACACAATTTGGAGGGAAAACAAGAAATTGAATTTTCATGCTAGAATATCATTTGGATTTGTATGTTTGATGATCTCAACTAGTCCTCCATGAAATTGTTGTAGATGCTCCTGCATCAGAAGTAGTGAAGTGCTTCCTTATGTATCCTCCCATGTTGATGTTGATTAATCAATATAATAACTTGATAATTTACATTAGATAAATCTATGTGTCTCTCACATGCATGTTGGATCAGAACGACAATACCGGTAAATAACACACCATTTCTTTCATTAGCCTCATGCTCATCAATTCTGCAACATGATACACTAAAGTAGAAAATAAATTCTTGGCTATATTGTTTGAAACCAAATGGTTATTATATTATATCCTCAATCAATAAATAATATTTATTTTTAGGTCTTAAGCCTTGCATACTTTTATAACCCATAAAACTCCCTCTATGAAGGTTAGACATTTCATCACACTCCTAAATGAGTTCAATTTAAATTGGGTCAACAAAAAATACATTAAGGGACTAATCATTGTTGATTGGATCAAGGATTCTCCTTTGGAATTTAATGATCTCATCAAAATTAAAATTCCTGATGAATTGCTCTACTACATAGAAAAAATTGTTATTAGATTTTTTTTTGGTACGTAGTTATCATAAACTACCTAATTAATTATAGATATCTAGAAGATCTAAATCACAAAAAAAGAGGAGACTTCTTCACATTATCCCATTCAAGTATGTTATCTTAGACATAGTTACCTATCCTACAACATTTGATGGTATGATACTTAGGCATATAGACCAAGAGGAGTTAGAAAGAGTCTTTTTTCATTATAATAGTGGTGTTTATGGTAGACACGTTGATGGTCATGCAATTCCTCATAAAACTCATGGTATGGGATATTTTTGGACCAATTTAGACCATTATTCTATTGAGTATATGTAAAAATGTGATAAATGTCAGAACTTTTCACATGAGATACATATCCTCACTAAAGTATTATAGCCCATAGTCACCTTATGGCCCTTTCTAGGTTGGGGACTATATTTAGTAAGAAAACTCTCTCCTAATTCATTAGATGGTCATCACTTCATTATCATAGCCACTGAGTATTTTACCAAGTGGGCAAAAACTATGCCATTAATAACCATTACCAATTTAGTTATTGAAAAAATAATTTTAAACTAAATCATCTAATGAATTCAGAGTTTCATAGGTCATTATCACAGACAACACATTTGCTTTAAAAAATATCAAGGTTGATGAGCTATGTAAGAATTTTATTATATCACACCAATTAGTTTCCTTGTATTACCCTTAGGCCAATTTTTAGGTGGAAGCCACTAACCAAATCAAGAAGATAATATTGGTAAAAAATGTCAAAGATTCTAAATGAGACTAACATGTACAGCTCTATTTAGTAGTTTTATCTTTAAAAATAACTATTAAGACATCGAGAGGGGAAAATCAATTCTCACTCATGTTTGGATTTAAATTTATTCTAATTTTAGAAGTAGAGATACCTAGTCTTCACATTTCTCTCCAGAGCCTTCTTTATCATGAGGAATACAGAGAGACACATCTAGATGAGTTAGAAACAATAAATGAGTGTTGGATCACTACTTAAAATAATCATATTGATTACACCAATTGTATTCACATAAAATACAATAAAACCATCCATGAGTTCCCATTTCATGTAGGATTACTTAACCTTAGTCTTAATATTCAAATTGACAAAAATAACGGATAAGGTCAGAAATTTACACCAAATTGGTTAGGTCCTTGTGTAGTGACTAAATACTTCAAAAACGGAGCCTATACATTATACACTCTCAAATAAAGGTATTTGTAGAGTCTATGAAATTTTTGTACTTAAAACATTTCTATATATAATTATTATATATTAGACTACCATCATTAAATAGTGCTTACCATTGTTTGCATGTTATTTTACATATTAGATGTTAAGTTTGGCTATTATCTAGTTGATTAATTTGCATGACATAAAATTTAAATAATGCATCATATAATATCATTCCATTCATGCACTACACTATCATCACATAGAAAACATATTAAAAATCAACACTACATTGGTTCTTGCCTTGGTTATTATGAGAAAATTATACCTATTTTCCCTACATCTTCTTGCATATCTTAGAAAATGGTAGTCTATATCCTAGTCTAGAAGCTTGTCCATGGTATATTATATTCTTATGGTTTCCTCTAAATTATATCATTATCAATGCTCACAAATTGGTAAATTTACTCACCTATCTTGGTATTCGGTGATGAGCCTATGCATATTACTATTTTCATGTGGTTAAGACTTGGGGGTAAAGGAATTACAAACTAAAAGACACTCTCATCAAAAAAACTTATGAAAATACAAAAATCAAACTTCCTATCCCTTTCCATTGCTAAAATTTGGTTTTTATCCCTCACATATTTTTATTTATGGGACTAGCATTTAAGATAGGTGCCGTTACCTGAATAATTTTGACTTTGGTGATGATCCCATTTGTCTTCTTGGTCATATGAGACTAAGTGTAAGGGTTCAAAGAAAAAATTACAAATGCAAGATAAATGTCACATCAAAAAGGTATCTAAATCAAAAAATATTGTGTAAATATCTATGATGAAAAAAGGTAACCTTTTCCCAATTATTGATTGTGTTAAGGTTACCTATCTTTAGATAAAGCTAGTAAAGTTATTATTTTATAACTCTAACAAGAAGTTATATTTCCTCTACTCATAAGGATTAGGTGATCATCATTTTCCATGAATATTTTAATTTTTAATTATCATTTTTATCATCTCACATATAACATACTTCCCTTGTCATGCACTATTGTGAATTATAATTTATATGTTGAGTAAATAAAAGAACTAGGTTGTCACATAAAATGAACTGTTAACACAATAGAATTTTCATACATGTTCTTAAAAAACACCACATCATTTGAATAAAATTTATTCCCATACACATAAACATTATCCATATAATTTTATAAAAAGCATAGGATACATGGTATATCATCACATGCCTAGTCATCTAGAGTGCATATTGAGAAGAAAAACATAGAGGTTCAAAGATTGAAATACATAATGACAAGTCACTAATAGGTAAGCCAAAAAAACACACACACACACCCACACCCACACACACACACACACACACACATAGAGAGAGAGAGAGAGAGAGAGAGATGAGAGAGAGAGAGAGAGAGAGAGAGAGAGAGAGAGAGAGAGAGAGGAGAGAGAGAGAGAGAGAGAGAGAGAGAGAGAGAGAGAGAGAGAGAGAGAGAGAGGAGAGAGAGAGAGAGAGAGAGAGAGAGGAGAGAGAGAGAGAGAGAGAGAGAGAAACACACACACACACACACACACAAACAAAAATAGGAGCGTGCACTGTGCGCGTGCGCACACACACATATAAATAATTATTGAGTTTATACAAAAATAAGGTTTAATACAAGTACCTATATAGAGGTCCAATTTGCCTCAATGAACTTAAAAGGAGTCAACATGTATAATGGTAAAATAAATCATGTATGACAACCCTCATAAGTCTGTCCTTGTCCTATGATAAGGTATTATGTAAAAGAGTGTTGAGGGTTATCATTATGATAGCAAATCCTACTAGTACCTCACTTTGTAACCATCTAAATCTAATTTTAAGTCAAATATGATTTCTCTTTCTAGTTCCTACATTTGATGTTGTCCCACCTTTCCTAAGGAAAGAGTCAAAGACTCCTCTTCCACCTATCATCTAATCCACTAGGGCTTCCACTCCCCTTACACTAGCTAGTAGGGTGTTATTATCTATCCTTAGAATTACCATCATTATATATACATGGTGTGTTAGGGAAAATACATATATATGATGACCAATCCTTCTAAGGAGTCAAATATATAGGAGAAGTTGGTCCCTAATCATGTTCTTACTTAACTATAACATATTGATTAGGGTGTACATGATCATAATCTTCTACCTAATCATGGTATCTATAATCATAGAGTGTAAAATAAATGTCCATGTTTAGACAATATAAAGATATAAAACTTTAAAATTAGTCGAATAAACTAAGCTACAAAATTAAATACAAATTATTAGTGGAAATTTGTACATCAGCTTTTTTACCTAGATCACCCTCATACATATTAGGATCAAAATCATCATATGTGGTCTCCACTTCATCAACATCAATGTCCTCCTACAACTCTATATACTCTAAAGCCTTTCCATCTCCATATCCTAGATGTTGTTATTTCCCTATTGCAATAAAATTGGTTATGTGATAGGCATCCCTATCACAAGTGGGTACCATGTCAACCATCCCAATCTCATAGAACTTACCTCTTATATTCCCATAAACAATACCTAGGGATAAGAAGGATGCCTATATGTGAAATTTCAAACTCTTTCGGTACCCTATGTTTAGAGTGTTGCTTAATATTTGTTATCCTATCTTGAACTTGAGTGACATGGGTGTGTTTTTTAAGGTAAACTACCTCATCAACCCATTATCCAACCATGTCCTATTGATAAAAGGTAATCATATTATCTACTATCAAATTCCACACAACTCAAGTAAAATCATGGAATAATGCTACATTCATCCATATATTAGCCTTAATATTGTCTACCCCTCTAATCGACACTCCCCTTTAATAAAGGTTGATGCACTCATATATCCATCTCATGATAACAATCATCTAGATAATCTACATGGATCCTAAAAAAGCCATAGAATAGGCATACCTATAATTATAATCCAATATCTCATGGATTTAAGATTACCATTTTCCCCTCTCCTTAATAGTCCAATAATCGATGATCAACCAAACACTACCTTGATAATACCCTCATGCTAAAATTCATGCCCATTGTAGATGATATTTTATGATTATATATTACATCGATCTTGTACACTTGAAAAACTTAGACCTTAGTTATTCCTCTCACTTCTAGACCTCTCTTGATTTTTAAAGTCTCACATTTTCTCTATCTTTGTGCCCCTTTATCCATTTATCATATTCCAACCAGTCTTATGTTGGTGACCCACGTCTCATATCTTTCTCATAAGGTTTAAAATGTATTTATCTTTCATCTATGCAAGTTCAAAACATGTACCCACTTCTTGCTCCCTGGAAACTAATATATAGGACAAACAACAATATCAAATCTACTTTGTTATCTAGATGAGAGTGTCTATTTACATAAATTCATCCAATTTTCAAATGAAATGTATCCTAATGTTTGGCCTAAGTGATTTAATGTGAGGTATTACTCCAAATGGATTCATATTCCTAACCTAGCAACATGAGAATAATACTAATTATTTTTACCAATGAACATTCAAAGATCCTTCAATTGAATAAATCTTCCTAATTCCACACCTACCATAGGTAAAAGACATATAAAGGTTTAAAGTAATAAATAAGTAGTACAAAAGCCAAATATTCCAAGTTACAATCTTGATCACTTACTTTATACATATTGTATAATTCACACATAAGCCAACATATAGGGGATAACTACATGATTTTAAGGCCCTCTTCTAGACTATTGGATATTTCGATAGCACTCTCTAACTGTGGTGTATTTATGGTTAAATTGACACCATGTTCCCACTAGCCCATTTTTTCCCAAACTCACTATAAAATTGTAGATAGAGCTATGGTTTTTCCATTTTACAAGAAGAAATAACCCATGATATAGATATAAATGGACCAAAGTAAAGGTTAAACAAAACCTAGAATAATCTAGGTGGTCACAACCTATTCTTATAGTTATTTCATATAGGACACTTGTATCTATCCCAGATAATAGCATCGATGCAACCATAGTGGCATAGGTTTCAAATCCAAAAGCTAATGACTATTAAAGAATCTCCTTCTATTTTGATTTCTACCTATTACAAATCTAAAATTACATTAGCATCAAAAAAAATTAAGTACATCACATTTTTGTCATTTTTATATCTAAAATAATTATACATTATATATTTAGATTATCTCAACATAATAAATTTAGTGTATGTTTATATCTAAATTTAACATCTAATTAGCCTACTAAATATCTAATTTTCCCATTGTTTCATTTCATTTATATAAACCCCTTTAATTCAAATATAAATTTAATGATATGATCACCATACATTCACATTTTAAGGTTAAACATTTCGTGAACCTGATTTTTGAATATAACACCCTAGGATGTTAGGGTTTTCTAATTTTTTTCTACTATTGATCCCTGATTGTGATAAAATATGTACAACATGGATATATCTATTACCCTTTTTGGATTCCAATATGTCATGGTTATTATTGTTTTATACATTACTTTCCTTGTCAAATGTTGTAAGGAAATCCATGCCAATAATGAGAGGGTGTAATGCTAAAAAAACACTTGGTTACTCTCCAAAATTCCTTTGGAGATGTTATAGAGCTAATATATACACAACAATTTGCATTCTCTTGAGCATTTATCCTACCTAGGTCTTATTCAAATGACAACTACCATCTTTCATTCATTATTCATCCATGGTTTATATTGGATTATGTAGTTTGCTAGTCAAAAATGAAAAATTATTAAACCCACTCTAAAACCTATTAATATACAAGTTCTAGATAAACTTAATCTTGTAATAAAATCTAAGGTATATGACACTATTGACCAATTGAACAATACACATGATAATATTTCAATTCTTGAGATTCTAAAACAATCTACAATTTATAAAGATATCTTATACAAAACATTACATGAAACATAAGTTCTAACTAATATTGAGACTACTTATTTTACAAATATCATGAAAGATCTCAAGAACAATATTAAACACATTGCCTTTGATCCAACATATTTACCATCCAAATAAATTATTGACCAAAATTTGACTTTTTTCATACAAGTGACAATGCAAAGTAAAGGTATCAAAAGATTTCTCATTGATAATGGATCAAGCCTAAACATTTTTAGCATACAATTCCTAACCACCATGGGTATTAACACAACTATTATTATAAACATAATTATGGACCTAAAAGTTTTTAATAATTCACATAGCCATCTAATTGGGTAAATGACATTGGATGTGACCTTAGGACTAAAAATAATTCCAACTATTTTCTAAGTAATATCTCAATCCTTGCATTATAATTTACTTTTGGGTAGATCATGGATACATTTAATAGAAGTTTTCCCATCTACACTTCATTGATATGTCTAATTTATAAATGAAGTGACCTTATTAACCATGCCCATTGATGATGAGCTCTTCAAATTTTGGAAAATGATGCATTCTAAAATTAAGGGAAATCTTACAATGGTACCACCTCAATAATTCCTTTCTCTTCAGCATATTCACATGCATGCAATAGGTTAGTCAATTATGATGACTCCTTTGTCTCAAAATGAAAATAAGGCACAACATATAAAATTCCATATAAATGCACATAAATAGCAAGAACCATTACCAAAAGTCCCAGTACAAAAAAAATATCTCATCATGTGAACTTCCTTTATTAGTCAAAACTGAACTAAACTATGGCCATATCTTAGATTACTATCACATTGATGATGATACATCTTATGACATGATCGATGATAAAATGTGAAATTTAGAATTTGACCCAATGGAACATGTATCACATAACCTATTTGATCCTATGGGTCCCGATATATATAAACTAAACCCACTTGTAGAAAATATAGATAAGGTAAAAATAAAACTAACAAACAAGCATGTAAATTTTTGTTATTCCATATATTCCTCTTGGTTAAAATAACTAAGTTGACCTTATAAGGGATAAATGCAAATACATCTTGTGAATAATGTGGAGTCTTCTTAGAAGGCTTTACCCCAACTTCTAAAAATCACGACGGAATAAGATAATAGTTATATTATATTAGATTTATTACTTAAACATAAAATGATTTCTTTTCCTTCTATCAGTCATAGGTCAAGTAGTAGACTACTACCCACAAAGGGAGTACCATATTTTAATTACCATTAGATCATTGGCCAAACTAATAACCAATGTGTAACATTGAAAAATCTAACCCAATAATCTAAGAGCAAATGAAGCATATGGAATGCTATTATTTCTTCTAATATTGATGGGGTATATATCCACCATATTGATTTGATCCAAAAAAGATGGATACAACTTGTAGGACTAATTTTATTGCATGATTGGGACTCAGTAAAAATGAACTAATATAGTTTCCCTTGGGTGCCAAATATCATGGATACACTTAGTTACCCATTTCTTGTGGCCCATGTGTTGAAGCTTCCACTATAAGAATATCAACAAATTAACCACATTTATAGTTAAAATTAGTACAAAATTGGCCGGTTGAGTGGAATGCTAAGATAGATATTACAAATATGTGTGTAAAATTTCATCATATGGATAAAACTATTTGCATATAGCATGGACATGATTATTTTCCTTCACCATAGGCTTCAAGTATACCATTACATAGAAACATTAAAGCATTGACATTAACTCAATAAAAACATAGATTAAAATATTTTACAAGCAGGAATACTCTTTCAAATATGTGGACCTACTTGATTAAACTTATGTCAAAATTATTTAAAAAATATTAAAACATTCAAAACTCCAAAACCATTTTTATCACATACATTTTTTATTGGATCCTTAGCATATATGTGATAGTTCCATCTTTATGGATTCCATACTTAGTTACTCCTACATACACATATGTGTCATAATTATGCTTGAATGTGATACATACATACACAAATACATTATCTATTCTTATTTTAGAGTTGGGCCTTCCCTTTACTCATGTTAGGTAGATATTCAAGGAATCTAATTCTTTGAGCTTGATACACACAGGTTATATGATTTGATTATCACTTTAAATTATCATGTTTTATCTTCCATATGTACATACATATGCCTATTATCCATGATTATATATTACACAAGGTACTTGATATGCTATACACATGACATTTTTTTCCTAGCACATTTGATCTATGGGCTACTAATACATGCTTATGTAAGTTTCTTATGCTTTACTTTATGCACTTCCTTGAGTGTGTTACCTTGGTATTGTATTCCTTACTTTCAAATTTGAATATGCACTTTTGTTTACAACCCTAATGCCTATGTATGATTTCATTAACATTACATATGTCATTATTTATTGTATTGACATTTGAATATGTCGTTATATCTTTTATAAACATTTGAATAAGTCATGTCCCTTTATTTGTGCAATATTTAAACATACCCCTTATTTGTGATCTACTTTATTCATTACCCTTTGACTTGATTTTGAGTGCTCATGTTTGTGGAATTGATTTTCTTGTTGATATTTTACCATTAATATGTATATATTTCCATGATCTTTATCATGCATCTTAGGCCTACATCTCATCACATTGGTTTTATGCAGTTCAATGATAAATTTACCTAGACATGTTCCCTTCTATATGTTACATGGTTACATTCAAAAATTATACAATTGTCTTATCCTTTTGAGGTGAGGAAACTACCACTTCCTATTTTACATCACCTTAGAGCAGGGCATATTAGTGTGGGACTATCATAGAGGAATGTTCTCCACACATTCACAATTTTTAGATTTAGTGGGGGAAATATTTGGAAGCATGTTCTCCACACTCATTTGATATGTCGCACTTTTATCAGTTTTTAGATTTAGTGGGGGCATGTTATATGTGCATGAATTTCAAAAATTCATAGTTATCATATTCATTATGGGGATGCTTTGGAAGCATGTTATCCACACTTACACATTTATTCAAATTGACTAAAGAACACATTTATATGATTTAGATTCATAATTGTGGTAGAATTTTATATATACACACACACACACACACACACACACACACACACACACACTATTTTTATACATAGTATTAGCATGAGACATATCTAAGGTGCCTATTTATTTAACACATGCATAATATTTAAAAATATAAATATATTTCATATTCAAAAACTCTATTATGGATTATTACCACATCATGAACTTTTTCATACTGATACCCTATAGACTTTAAAGGACTTTATTGAGACAATATAATGTAGTAGTTAGTGCACCTATTGTTATGGTTGATGTGATCAAAGAAATAACATCACTAGGTTATAAGTATCATTGGGTTGCATAGTTGACCTAATTTCAACTACTAGGTGGAAACTCACTTTTTTCTCCAAATTTGGAGGCATGTGTCTTCTCTTTGTATCTATCTCCTTAGATATATGCACTTTAAAGATTTATCTATTTTTGTCATAATCTTGGTTTTATATCCTTACAACGATACATATTTTTCAAAACAAATTACCAATTGATAAGGTAGTGGTATCAACAAATAGGTACAGTATTAAACCTTTATCTTTCAATTTAAATTTATTTCAATTGCATTCAATCCTAGATTATATACATTGATTTTATATTGTAACATGATCTTGATTATAGGTTAGTCACCAAAAAAATAGTCAAGTTGGGAACATGAAAAAAAAAAAATGTGCATACACACTGAGGTAGGAATTACTTTCATTTAAACTAGCATTTCATTACTCTATAAATGGGGAATGTATATGATATAATTATATAGCACCTCAATATTTTACACATGGAAAATTTAGACCTTGGTTGATCCTCTCAATTATAGACCTTTCCCTTTTCTAAAAGTCTCATATTTACTCTATATTTATGTCCCTTGGCTCATATATCTTAGTAAAGCCAATCTTATGTTGATTAACTACATCTTCTATCTTTCCTAGAATGTTTAAAATATGATTATCTTTCATCTCAGCAAGTTCAAAACCTATACCTACTTTCTTTATCCTTGGACACTAACATCTGAAATAAAAACTAGCATTGATGATATTGTCCTATCATAATGTAAGTGTATAGTGATTTAAAGTCATCCAAATTATAAATGAAACATATCTTAATGATGATCCTAAGTGATTTAATGTGATTTTTTACTCTAAAAGGATTGATATAAACACTAGATTATCCCCCATTGATTTGCCACAAAGCGACATGAGAAAATACTATGTATTCTTATTAAAAAGTATTAAAAAAGAATTCAATTAAAAAAACATTCCCTATTTATACACCAATTATAGGTACAACACATTTATAGGTCTAAATTAATAAAGGAGTAGCTTAAGATACAAATTTTCTAAGTTATAAGATAGGTCATTGTTGCACTTATTTTTCACATATTATATTCATAAGACACGAGCCAACACATAAGAGATAATTACATGAGTCTAAGGCCCTCTTCTAAAGTATTGCCTATATAAGCAACACCCTCTAGCAGTGGGGTCTTTGTTGTTAGTTCTAAACCTTATGTCAACTAACCCATTTTTACCCAAGGTCACTATGAAAATGTATAACGAGGGCTTTTCCATTTCATAAGGAGTAAAAAAACATGACACAAATATGAATGCAACAGAGTGAAAGTGAAGTGAAACCCAAAAGTATCCAGGTGATCACATCTTGTTCTAATATCTATTCCATATAGGACACTTGTGTTGAACTTGGATAAAAGCTTTGATTTAAGAGTCCCAGATACATGTTAGTGTCCAAAGTGCCGAAAATGTTAGATCAAAAATTTGATGACTATTTTAGAATATCTTTCTAGCCTAATTTATATCTATTCTAAATTTAGAACTACATTAACATCAAAACAAGATAAATACATCACTTATTTTCTATTTTTATATAGCATAGTTTTACTTTACATATATAGGATATCTCAACATAATAAATATAATGTATGCTTATATATGAGTTTAGCATCTAATTAGATTGTTATATATCTGATCATCACCCTTGTACCATTTACTTTATATATACCCTTTTAATTCAAATATAAGATTAACAATAAGATCCCCTTAAATCAACATTTTAAGGTTGAACAGACACATCAAGTGCATCAACATCTCAAAAATGCTCTGCCTAGCTATATGTATCCTAGTTTCTCTTGGTAGCTTGAATGGATATAAATTAACTAGTTTTAGGAGGGCACATGATATAATAGATGTCAATAATAGTGATCATACACTCTCTTTGGGCTTAGGGTAACACACGTGTGTTATGATCAGGGTCCTAATAAGTGAATATGTCATAAAGCAGCTAATGTTCAGATCATTTATTAATCCAAAGTATTTAATTTGTTATTTTTTTGTTTAGTTTTATTTATAGGCTGGTTTCACCCATTGGTGGATGGTTTTTTAAGCACCTTATTCCTTCCATAATCTTTATAATGTTACCATTGTAAAAAAATAAATTTGAGAAATAATACAATACAATTTTGGTGTGTAAGAAAAAAAAATGCTTTTATCATGATGAAATTTTCATTATTTCCTCCCATTATTGGAGCCTTTAGTGGTATCAAAATATGGTTTTTAGAAATATGGAGAAAAAATGTTGACATGAAATCAAATTTAGGAAAGTTAACAAGGTATGCTCTTTGATCAATATGTAATTTAAAATCAATATTTTACATTATATTTATTGATGTATAAAATTATAACTGTGTGTTGATGTTGTATGACCTCCATAAATTATTGGTTCAAATTTGAGTTGCGTCTACTATCAAACTGAGTTTTTTCTAGCCTTGAAACATATTTCAAATTATCTACAAAGGATTTGTAAACACATGCTTCACATTTTATGGCCCACATATGCCTTGGTACAACCTATTTGAATATAAAAACCTTTGTGAAATGTGAAGAACAAATGAACTTTCATTCAATCAGTCTTGTCAATGTTTGATTTGAAAACTAGTTTCTGAAGATTAATTTTCAACACTAAAAGCATCTAAGGGATTTTTTTCAAGCCAATTATGTAGTTGTATAACCCATATATACATATGAATAGCTTTTTCATCCTGAATATACCTATGACTAGATAAAATGGTTTTCAGTTTTTTGTTAACTTTAATCAACTAAGTTTCTTGACTAGTAATTAAGTTTCAAACATAAAACTTTCATTCCCAATGAATCTCAAAATATTCTGAAGATTAAAATTTGAGTTGTAAAGCTCAAAATAGTAGAAGTAAAACATCCCAAGTCATCTTATATCCTTTTCATCATATTTTCTCATTCAAAATTCCTTCTAATAGTCTTTGTCTGAGCCAAATAGTGAGATAGTGCAGATTTGTACCACCTTGTATGGCCAAGGGGAGTTGTAGACAAGTTTCATAATTTTCATAGATCAGCCATAGTGTCCTTTGCTGAATAATGGTATTTGAAATTTGAAAATGTTTAATATTTTAATTTCCCTAAGTTTTTTATAAAACCACTTTAAAATTTTAGGGTTTGGAGGAACCCACATAATGTTTTGAAAAGATTCGATTTTTTACATGGAAATTTAATTTCATGAGAGAATTAGATTATTTACATCCAAGTAATTGTTTTTTAATACAATAAAACTCAAGTTTATATAGTAATTACTTTCTTTATAAACTTGTAAATGCTCATAAAGCACTTGGAAAGCCTCATTTTGTGAAGTGGGTTGAAAAGGGGAGGTCAAGAGTTCAAATATTTATTTTTGAAAGAACTTTTTTAGAGAATTTTTTGAATGAATATTCTATTTTGAGAATATTTTTTGATTCATATGGAGACATAAGGGTATAAGTCATCATTCTTGCAAATAATTGTTGTACATCTTATCATCTGTGAAGGTGATCCTGTGACCAGTAGATCTTCATGATTTTTGACATTTCAGATACATTAGACTGATAAAATTTATGTTTTGGATCTTCCTAGTATGATTTTTTCAAATAAATGTATTACGTATGATGTATCAAGGTGCATTTTTATTGAAAAATGACACCTTCACAATGCCATTTTTTTCAATGTTTCATTATGCTTGTATTTTTAGAAAACTTATAGACAATCACAAGTCCCAGGATTATCTATAAAATGGAATCTATTTTTAAGGTAAAGTTAAAACCTTGATAGCATTCCTTATTTTTTGCATCATGGCTAAAATTGTGAGCCTCATTTTTGACACAAGATGACTAACTCTGAAAAATTATAAAGAATGGTCTATGAACATGGAAAACACATTAATCTTCAATGACTTGTGGGAAGTTTAAAAACAAACAAGATTTCCCACTAAATCCATAAAACTTTTAGAATTTCATAAATGAGATAGATGAGCTCTTGCATTGTTAAAATCCATTTGCAATACAAAAGTCATAATTCACATCAAAGCTATCAAATTTGAAGCATGGAAAGTATGGAAAGATGTAAAAGACTTATATGATAAACAATCCACTTATAAGAAAATTAATCTCTTTATGCAGTTGCTTAACACTAAACTCACTACTGATGAAAATGTTTTAGAGTATGTGTCACACATTCAGAGTTTGAAATAAGAATATGGTACCACTAGTAGAAAAATTGATGATGAAATGCTCATTTCTATTGTTTTGGATGGCCTTATCCCAAGCTATAAGAACTTTTTAGATATGTTACGGCTTAGTGATAAGCTTCACAAATCTACTTTTTATTTGATTTGTGAGTTGCTCACTCAACATGAGCCACAATTTGTAAATAATAAAGAACAACCTACTAAGGAGGAACATTATTCCAAAATAAGCAATCCATTATATAAACCCAATAGAAGACAAAAAGACAAACAAAGACACTTTCATAGGCACACTTCTAGGCATAACCATCATTATGGTTCTTCGAGATGGCTACCTCATTTTGGATATAGGGATCATTCAAGGTCTCCTAAGCATAAACATCACTATGGTTCTACATAGCATGAGTAATACCATAAAAATTCACATGGACACAAGCATAAGCACCAAAGTTCTTTAGGGGGCTATTCTTCATCTCATTCTAGTGGACATGAGACCAAATGATACAATTTTGGAGGCATAGGAAATCTCTCTATAGAATGTCTCTCCCGACTGAGGTCTTCTCAACATTGACAGAAGGTAGAAGCAAACATTTTTATTCACTCTAGTTACTCTAGTCATTCTTCTAATTCTTCTTCTGGCTATTCTTCTAATGGATGGGATGACTATGAAGTTTCTTGCTATATAGTTGATTAATATGTCTTTTGAAATAATGACACACCCATCTTATGCAAGCTGTTAGGCTCAAGGTTGGGATTTGATGTAGTAGCATTTTTTGGCTTGTGTACTTTGATTTCATAGATGTAATGCTGATATGATATTTGATGTGGAACATTTTAGTGTTTTGTACTTGATTTATTTGATGTTCAACTTCTCACCTCTTGCCTGATAGGGGGAGAAGATATTGCATATTGGTTTTCTAATTAGTCATAAGTGATTTATAGTATGAGTCAGAACTGTGTTGCTAGTATTATTGGTGCTGAGCAAAGGCCTATAGGAGATGGTGGTGATAATTGGGCATCTATTTGAGATGTTCCATACATAGTACATAGGGTAATCACTTATTGGATAGATTTTGTGTGAGGGTCAATATAGTTGGACAATGTGTGATCTTGTTCTACTATAGTGCAGGGATGATTAGGGTGTGGATTAGTTTAGGATGCACATTGTATGAGTTGTAGTTGTAGTAGAGTCTACTTGAATGACTCACAACTCATTTCTCCAATCTTTCTATACCCCTTTGGATCAAGGGGAAGTTTTTTGGGATCATTTATTGATCCAAGTTATTTAATTTGTTATGTTTTTATTTAGTTTTATTTATTGGTTGGTTTCACTTGTTGGTGGTTGGTTTTGTAACCACCTTCTTCCTTCCATAAGATTTATAAGCTTACCATTGTATAAAAATAAATTTGAAAAAATAATACAATATAGTTTTGGTGTGTAAAAAAAATAGTTTTTTCATGTCTTATTTTTCATTATTTCCTCCTATTCTTGGATCCTTTAGCTGATTGGATGTTGAGACGATAATCCATTATGCAACTTTTAGGATCCTAACTAGATCAAAGATGACCATCTCATTTACTATCAGAAGTACCAATATTGAGTTGAAATAACCTTTGTTCTAGCATATGCAAGATTATTCTAGCAAATAATAGATCCTAAATTAGCATAAGTACCAATTCCATCATGCAAAAATATCAATAATTTCAAATTTATACACTTGGTTCTAATCAATGAACACTCATTTGTTTGGAGGTGGCGGTTACCAAAATACCCTAGGTGGTAGTTATGAAACCACGTTAGGTGAAAATTATACAACCACACACTATAGAAAATGGGGTTTTTAGAATTACTATGATGGCTACATAACCACCAACCTTTTTATGATGGTGGATTCATCCCTAAGTTTCAATTCCACCCATTAGTCATGTGCACCTAAAAACCCAAAAACTCATAAAATGTATCCTAATCAATAAAATCATTATATTTTCCTAATATACCCTTCCCCATGAATATTTTAAAATAATGAATTTATAAATTTATTGGATTTCTCATAATATTTGATTAAAAATTATAAAATTAGGGATAAAAGGAAAAGGCCACAAAACCTACCTGATCCTACCTCATAACTCCTCCCATTGGTAGATTTACCATCCTCTCAATCTCATATTCCTATTAGCTACATTCTCATTGGAAATTGTCATATACAATCAAGAGATTAAGAAATCTCTAAAGTGATTATCATAAATGAGTATTTTTGGTAGATTTTTAAATATATTGCACCCCAAGCTAGCCATTTCAATTTTAAAAACTTCTAATTTTGGTATTTTAGAATTATAAATAATTTTTCATGTTTATAAATCATATTTTATCTAAATTATATGAATTATGTTTTAAAACTAACATTTTAATATTTTTGTATCTTTTGTAGCATGTTTTATGGTTTTGCATGTTCTTGACCACTTGGTGTTAGATTTAATCCCCTAACTAGGTAGGTTAGGTACTATGATCTTCCCCATGTTTATCATACATATTATCATCCATATTCTAATTATTAATTTTTCTCACTTTCTTATTGAATTTCACTTTATTCTCATCTTTTGATTGATGTTTGCATAGAGTCTCAACTAGCTTTATTGTGCTACCAAGGTAAGTAAGTTACATATTTATAACATCTTATTTTTATTTTTCATGTCTCTACACATGAATAAAACATTTTTAATTCATGAAAAGGAATCCTCCCAAGAAGTAAATATGTATGCACCCACTTTTTCATAGTGTGATATTCTCGACATGACAGGTCCAATGATCATGTAGTGACCTTATAATAATGCTAAAATGGTAACTCTCTAACACCCCTTCCCCTCTTATTTCCCTCTCCCTATTGTAGGTACCTCAAATCCACCTTTTATTATACCTTTAATCTCCTCTTAGGTTATTATAAAAAATATTTCATTGGTAAATGAACCATCCTTTTTGGTAATGAAATCACTTTGTGGAGTTACAAAACTACCTCATGAGTAACTAGTTCATTAGGGCAATTTTTAAACTACCCTAACAAACTAATTATGTAAGGGTGGTTATATTTTAAATGTGGGTTATTTTTTTCCCAAGAGAGGTAGTCAAAGAACCATTACCTACAAATAGGGGCAGTTCTATGACCATTAATTTGCCTTCTAATTTTAGATTTTTGTACTCATTCCTTGACGTAATTTATATGCTTATTGTCTCTTTTATTGATTTTTACACCTTAATTTCATCTCCAATCATTCACATATCACTTCCTACTCTATTTACAATTATTTTTAGTCCCTCTTAATTTTAACTCCTAGTTTAACTCAATTAAACCCCTTCATGTAAGATCCATTGCTTTTCTACAAGAAAATCTTTTTATTGGTTTTAGATCTAAAATTTTCATTAAATATTAAGATTTTTCAATCCTTAATAATAAAAACCTTCTAAAATTACTTTATATATTTTATTCTATTCATTTCATGTTTGACTACACAATTTTAGACAAGGAGAGCCATTGTTCATGCAACCATGTCTTTCCAAATGGTGTCTTCAACCAACCACAATCAGTTATCCTTTATTTAGAGTTGTGTATCTCCTATTATTTTGTCATTTTTTAATTCATTTATTCATCCTCTTTGTTAGATATTTATATAAATATTTATTTGGGTAAAAGAGCTAGTGGACTGAGGACCACAGTGCAACAAATCATCATGGTTTTCGATCATCTACATCATCATCAAGATGGAGGTTATTAGTTTATATATATTTATTTTATTTAGTATATTATATTAAATTAGAATTAATTCTTATATTTTCTTAAATATTCAATTTTAAAAAGAAATTTATAATAAAAAAAGCTTCTCTCTCCCATCCTTGCAAAAAAATAGTAATTAGTTTTGTTGTTTATTTACATTCATTAAATAGAGTCTCTCACAATTAAATATTGCATATAAAACCCATGGGAATTTTTGAGAAAAAATCATACATATTCATTAATTTAAATAATTAGTTTCTAGTTTTGAAATAAGTTGTTTTCACTCTTAAATAAGTAACTAGTGAGTAACAAAACCCTGGACAAACCTAGGTGAACAAGTGGTGCCATTATGCTTCTCATTTTCATTTTTAAAATAAATTAAGATTTTATTTTTTAATTCACTTTATTATAAATTACAATTTAAATCATTCATTTATATTTTAGATATATTGTTCATAGCTTGTGTGCAACACCTATAAAGTATACAACTTGTTCTTGGCTTATTTGGGTAAAAGAAAATTATAGGAACCTCATAATATTTTTTGTTGAGATCATAAATATTTTATTGAAACACTTTCATGTTAACAATAAATAGTTTTCATATCACATACATTCACATATAAATCAAAATGCAAAAATATAACTTCATATAACTCATATCTAAATGAGTTAAAAACCACCATCTCACTCTCTCTTTTACTTTGCTTGCATCAAAAAATAGTTGGAAAAAAAAGTCATTCATTTAATTTTAGTTCACTTATCACTCTCTATTTTGAATTATTTCATTTTAGTAAACAACTAGTTTATGTTTTAGTTAAATATTCATAAAATAAACAAAAATAGAAAAAGTATTACCTAAAGCCTCATCCATTTGTACAAGCCAACTAAAAAAATTCTTCTAAATACACATCAAGCCCTCCCAAAATATGCTCATATAAGCTCATATGATTAAAACTTCCCTTACTCCTTTTGGATGACACTTAATAAAATGCTTGGTTTTGTTAGAGAGGATCTCTTCCTTAGTGTGAGGGCCCCTTGTCACATGATTAACATAAATTCAAATATCAATATTGATCTTAAGAGAAAGGTTTACCATTATATTCAAATCCCACACTTCATTATTGACTCTTTAAATGCCTTATAAGAATAAGAACAAATTCTCAATCCATCGATCATTATCCTCCCTCAGAAAAGACATGTTAATACAATGTTATCTAGGCTTAAATTTTCATCATCACCCCTCCTTCTCATTGGGTATAGCATTGCCCTATATCATTAAAATTTATGTATGACATTTAATAGGTGTTAGTTCCCATTTGTACACCTTATACACTTGGCCTTGCACACTTGAAATAAAATGACAAATAATGATGAAAAACCTATTATTATGTCATTGTAGCTAGGGAAGGGTTTAACATCACCTTATAAGAATAAGAAAAAATTCTCAATCCATTGATCATTATCCTCCCTTAGAAAAGAGATGTTAATACAATGTTATCTAGGCTTAAATTTTCATCATCACCCCTCCTTCTCATTGGGTATAGCATTGCCCTATATCATTAAAATTTATGTATGACATTTACTAGGTGTTAGTTCCCAGTTGTACACCTTATACGCTTAGCCTTGCACACTTGAAATAAAATGACAAATAATGATGAAAAACCTGCTATTATGTCATTGTAGCTAGGGAAGGGTTTAGCATCAAAATTAGAAAAAATGTAAAAAATGACTAAGAGGCACCTAAAAAGGGTATGGTCAACTTTCTACTACTTTTATCTCTTCCTAAACCAAGGTGAGAGGACCTATGGGGAAGCTTTCTCACATGGAGAGATTCTACAATTTAACCTCCATGGGGATTTTTAGCACAAAGAAGGCACATATATGACTAAGGCACAACCAAACTCATTCACTCCACTTCAGAAGGGTCAGTACATATAATTAAAAAATGTACTATGTCACATACAAGCTACTAAAGATAGATATCAAAGTGAATGCATCTTCAATTCTAAAGAATTTTCAACATGTGCTAAATGGAAAACTATAGTCTTGAGTCTTTAAAACACAAAATGCAATCACATATTAAGTATGCAAGGTTTTATACATCTATAATACCAGGGATCTAAGGGGCTGCTCTTATTAAGGAAGGATTATTCTAGATTTGTAAGCAGGGATCCAAGGCTCTCTTTTAGACTGATTCTTAGGATGATAACCCTCCCATTATTTCTCATTTCCCTAATCTATCAAACCTTTGCTAGAGATTCCTTGATGCTAGTTGGTCTCAGGTGAGTGACTTTAAATCATACATTTCCTACAAATAGCTAGAGGTGGTAAAATGGAAAGCACTTGAGGTTTGGCCAGTTGTTGGAACATAGGAGGAGCATGATGAGCTACTGAACCTCCTTTCTAGATGCTGATGTAGCTCCCTCTAGGAGGAAGATGAGCTTGCTTGGTCTCCCAATCCTAAAGGAAATTACACAATTACTTCTAGATATCAGGCTTTATTATCTCAGAGATTGGGCAAGGGATAACTGCAATGGTGGAGACAAGTTTGGAATAAATTCTCATGGCCAAAATGCAACTGCTTTGTTTGGTTGTTGGCTTGGAACAGGTGCTTGACCTGGGATAATCTCTGAAAAAGAGGCTTCCAAGGCCCATCTATTTGTGTTATGTGCAGAGTGGTTGAGGAGGATTATGCTCACCTATTTTTTCATTACTCCTTTGCTTTGCAACTCTAAAATTATTGGTGGGATGTATGGCAGTGCCCCTATTTCCATGTTTCATCCTTGGTTAATTTTTGGAGTGGCGTGGGAGAACCACCCTCAAAGATGGCTTTTTTTAGAATGTTTGGTTAGGGGGGCCATCTTGTTACTGTGGCAGCTCTGGTTAGAGAGAAATGGGTAGATATTCTGGAATGAGAGGATTATGGTGTAACAAGTATGGCAGAAAGTGATAGGGATGATTTAGGAGACTGTGCAAGCCAAGAGTGAGGTTTGTCTCCCTTTATCCAAATAGGACATTGAGGTGGTGGTGTACCTAGGATTCCAATGATTTGTAGGTAATTTGGCTTGTGTTAAGAGAGGTCAACAGGGCAAAGAGAAGATTCATAGGGATGGTCAGTGGCAGTACCTTCCCAATGGGTTTCTCAAGATCAATATAGACGGCTCTTCTAGGGGCAATTCTAGCCTTGCAAGTACTGGTGGGATAGGCAAAGAATCTAAAGGTACAGCAGTGATTTTTCTCTTTGCAATCCATGAAGGGAAAAAAACCAAAAACATGATGGAAGGCTAGGATATTCTCTATGCTCTTGAGAAGGCTTAGGCATTAGGTTGGCATAGGATCATTTGTGAATCAAATTCTCAAGTTGTGATCAACCTGCTTGTTAAGAGGAAAGTTGTGGATGTCAATTGGAAATTGGCTAGGATTGTGTAGCATATTTTAAGGATTAGCTCACTCATGGATACAATTAGGTTTGTTCATATTCCCTGTGAATGGAATAGAGCAATGGATTTTTTGGCAAAATGGGTGTCTGAGCATTTAGATGGTGGTAATTCTAAGGATTGGGAGTCTCTCTCCCCGAAGCTTCACTTTAATCTGGAATGTGTTTTGGAAGAAGATAGGAAGGCTCATATCAACATATAGGTGGGTTCGTCCCTAGTTTTTCTATGCTTGTTATTTTCCTTTAGGGATTTTGGTCCCCCGTTCTTCTTGTAATGCTCTTGTTCTTTTATTAATATATTTTTACCTTTTTTATTAAAAAAAATAAAATATTCTCAACAGTATTCATTGTTTCAAATATCCATATATGAAGTTTCATAAAAAAATTCATTCATTTACTCAAAAAAGTGTGTTCATAGACATGTAATCTCATTATCTTTTCAAAAGAAATGACTGACTTATTATCATTAATGCATTTATTTTGAATATTTTTATCATCTAGGTATTAAAAAATTATATATTTATAAATTACACTCAAAATTCTATAATTCATATTTTTATGTCATTATTAGATTCCTTTTTGAAGTATCTCTAACATTATCTCCAGGTTCAACTATTATTATTTTTTTTTAAAAAGTGCCTCTATATACCCCACCTTTTATCCCCCATTATCTTACATGTACCCTTCCCTAGATTCCTATCTAATTTCCATATATATCATATCTATAGGGGTCATTTATGCACTTAGTTGATAAGCTGAGGACACTTTAAATCTCTATGGCAATGAGAGAACACCGTATATGAAATATGCAGTGTGGCAACCCTTATCCATAAATAGGGACCCTATTTATCTTTAGGGGACCTCTCTATTTGTTTACCTATATATAAGGGGAATCTATATATACTAAATATGGATATAGTTTTATTACATAGATAGGGTTTGAACGTTATCTATGGGACACTCAGTTGGTCCTTATATATCTATATGACATCAAACCTATCCTATAATATTAATATATATATATATATATATATATATATATATATATATATATATATATATATATATATATATATATATATATATATAATAGGATAGGTTTGATGTCATATAGATATATAAGGACCAACTGAGTGCCCCATAGATAATGTTCTAACCCTATCTATGTAATAGAACTATATCCATATTTAGTATATATAGATTCCCCCTATATATAGACACACACACACACACACACACAGACACACACACACACACACACACACACACACACACACACACACACACACACACACACACACACACACACACACACACACACACACACACACACACAATAGAGAGGGGAGATCACTTGTCAACAACTTGAAGTCACTCAAGGTAGATTCACCACTCCATTATGTTGGATCAAATAGGTAGGGATAGGGTATGAACCTGCATTCTTCAAGTCATAAACCTAATGAGTGGACCAATTATTGTACCTAATTTCATCATATATGGATATGTCCAAAATGAATCAATGCTATATCCATATCCCATATTTTATAGTTTATGATGGTCCACATAAAATTTCACCTTACTACAGAAACATAAATTAAAATTTAAGCTAAGAAAATGTACTTGTGACCACTCCTTTACAAATTTAACTCTTGACCTATTCTAGGGCCATTTTGATTGCTTTTAATCACATTAATGCAGAGGAGTCACTCTTTCAAGAAAACTTGATGACCCAAAAATACACTTATCCATCACGATATCAGCCTCAACTATCATCCAAACCATTTTATACCCTTATCACCATTTTTTATGTGCATTATATAATAATACCTTATTGGATATGAGTACCTAGATCTATTGTCTAATCCCCCTCTCTTATCTTCCTATAAAATAACTACTAATTCTTAGAATTAAAAGTTATTGAAAGGTCAAACTATGTCCCTAATAAGCCAAATTCAAACAAATTTAAAGGATATGAAAATATAAACATATTTCAAACCATTTTATGCACAAGAAACTTGCATATTAAAAACCACCAAAATTCATATTGCTCATTAAGAATAAATTCCCTAGTTCTAGTTTTGATTACATACAACCCTAGTAGTCTAGATCCAAAGCTGAAATACATATCCAAGTCATAGTTAAACAACCTAATCTCACTATTATTATACCATCATTTGACACTTTATAATATTTATTCACACACCACTATAACATGGAATGATTACAAGAAGTTTGATTCTTATTTAGATTATTGTTATGTAAATCACAGTGAAAACATGGGGTGTGGAGGTCACACCCAACTTCAACAAGTAAAACCTTTTTATCCCATTGATTTGAATTGGTATTCACATATCTATGAGCTAAGGTTTTGAATAAAATTGTCATACAATGATATATGAAACTGATTGAAAGATCTTGCATGGAACACTGAAAATATAGATGAAGGTAAAAAAAATCCATAAATGTCATACCATCGCGACATGTAGATAGTATCACCCTCACAGATGATAGGGTCACCCCCATCTAATGTTCAACTTAGGGTGTTATTGTCTATGATTCATTTAAACTATAGATCTAATTTCACAGTAACTATACGCAACCACTCTATCAATTTTAGCTTTTTATTCCTCCCACAACATAGTTTTTAAGATAATTCTTATTTTTATATTGCACTTTTTTTTACGTTTCCATATATATAGAGTTTCAAATTATTGAATGCTTGATATTTTCAATATTATTATTCTTGATTTTTCATAATGGTTTATCACTAAATGTAGTCCACATATTGCTAGGTTTTCCCCAAATTTGATAGAACATATTGGTTAACCCACTTATTATTTAATATTACAAACCCTATAATGTATTTATGGTTTCCTTTTAATTTTTCCCTCATAGGGTTTCATATTCAATTGTGATTTTCTTATCATGTGGACTATGTGATAGATCTCATATGTCTCTCATCTCTTGTTCTCCTTTTAGTTTTGGATAAATTTAAATTGGATAGAAATTAATCTCTTCCTCCTCCTAACACTGAAGATTGTGAAAATTGCTTTCACTATAACTAGGTTCATGGTATCTATATCCCAATAGGTAAGGTAACCCATCTTATAATTTTAAAATAAGGGAACAAACCTATCCTTCCTCAACCTAGTCCACCTCCCACATATCCTCTTGATGGTGTATTTATGTATGTTCATTATAAGTACCCAAGGTTTGTGCATTTCAATCTCTAAAAGATAAAATAATCATTATAAATAAGGTAGAGTTCTAAAACCAAAATTAGTGTTTCAGTTCAAATATCACATCGTTAGAAAATTAGGTCACATGTGTAAATAATTTAGAGTGTGCTAGTGTTAATCATGTATTTTCATCTTCATCTATCAATATTGTGCCTAACAAGATTTCATACCAATATTGGAAGCTAAAATATTATTCATATAAAATAAGTGATTTCAAGAGTATATAAAAATCCAACAAGAGTTTAAGTGATATTCTAAAAGAAATGCTTCAAAATAAGTTTATGAACCTACATATTTTATGTCCACTACAAAGATCAAAATACTATTGTGCATATCATAAAATTCAATGGAATCATACATATCATTGTTTTCCTTTGAAAAATGACATACAAAAGATAATTTGTAGTGGTTATCTTAAAACTGATACTCAATCAAGTAACACAGAAGGGAATAAGTGAAAGTATAAGAAGTGACAAAATTAGAATTAGTATGAAAATGGTTACCAAAGGACAAATTAGAGAAATAAAACATTCAAAATGCACAATCAGATAAATAAAAGGTTCAAAAGGTAAAATTAGAAAAAGCAAGATTGAAAAAGATCAAGATGAAAAATCCAAATTACAAAAAGCACAAGATGTAATGATAATATTAATATATATATATATATATATATATATATATATATATATATATATATATATATATATATATATATATATATATATATATATATATATATATATATATATATATATATCATAAGCTACATAAGCAAATACATGTTAATCAAAAAATAAATTTATAAAAGAGGGTTTATGGCAATTAAAAATCAAAATCATGAAATACATATAAAAGATATAATTTCAAATGTGGTTACAAAGGGGTCAAATACTAATATTTCCTCATATCAAGACCCTTTCACTGTCTCCATTCACATAGATGGAAAGTAATTTATAAATGTCAAGGTTAACGAATATCAAGAAATAAATTTTTATTCCATATCATTTCTTGCACCTACTATAAATAGGTATAAACACTTGGATCAAACTAATGCATCTACAACATGTATGAATTTAATCAAGTTAAGAGTTAATTTTCATTTGAAAAAATCTTATCATAATTTTTGTGTTATTTCAAATTCAAGTGCATAAAATGTTATGATTGGAGAAGCATGGTTATAATAAATAGAGGAAATGATTGATCAAAATAAAGGTTGTATATCATTCGATCATGAAGGCAAGGTTACATCCTTTTCCAAATAAGGAACATCTCTAGAGTGAAATCATGTAATAAAAATCATACTTTAAACTAACATAAAAATAGATATAAGTAATGGAATATTAATATAGGCACATGACACACTATTTTTTAAAAAATATATATTTAGAAAGTCAATACCATAATAAGGGGTAGTTGGTTTTACATATCCAGATACAATAGAAGATAAGAGTGGCATTTCACAAGTTCCAAATCAAGATGATGATGATGATGATGATGATGATGATGATGATGATGATGATGATGATGATGATGATGATGATGATGATGATGAGGATGATGATGATGATTATAACAATACATATTGATATGATCTTGATGATAATCATTCTATAGAATAATGGAAATGAAACAAAACCTATATAGTTACATGATCCTCTTCATTGACTAGATATCACCATTCATTTGTTCAATATAGGATCAATTGATGGTAAGAATCTTAATGAAGTCATCTATTAGTATCATTCTCATTGTTTACTAGTTCATATATATGTCACAAAATAAAAAAGTTAAATATTTTATAAAATATAAAAATCAAGACTTTTTTATGATTACACAACATACATCAATTCATTTTTACACAATTATTTGATACTTGTCTTAGCCATTTTTATATGATACATGTTTCACCAGTGTACATGAGCGATTATACATTACACATTAAACCAATTCCAAAATCAGTTGTAGGTGATATGATTGTTAGACATTTAGAATTTATAACTAGACATGAACACCTTGATCTTATGTTCATCACCTCATTATTATCCTAGTTAGTTGAGACTGCTATTACTCAGTTCTATACCACACACAAGGTTTATAATACATGTAAATTGATCAATCAATTCAATGGGGGCATATTATACACAATTTTTATTCTCCTTTGGTTACCTTATCTTACTCATAACTTATTTTTTTTACATATAATTACATATTTTGATATTTCTCACTGAATAATATTTTCATATACTATTAGTTATCTAAATTACTAAATCTACTCATATTACAAAATTACTCTTGTTGATCAATCACATATTATCATGCTTACTTTTCATGGTGCTTTCCTAGCTATGTGGCTTATATGCACTCTCTCTCTTTATAATCAAGGCAATTTTAATGTATTTTATGTGTGGATATAAGCCTTCATTACTTGAATATATGCATGTGAGGATATTTTAATATTTATTTATGTGTGTATTCTATGCATATGAAGACATTTGAACATGTCCTTATATGTATCTCTAAGCCTTCACCACTTTCTTCTATCCATGTGAGTGACATTTGAACATTTACATAGTATGTGTCCTCCTAGTTTTTTATTACATAATTTGTGTGTTTTGAATGTACTCTTTGATTATGTGTGTCATGGCCATGACACCTTACTTGATGATTTTCTCATATTTTAAAGCCATGATGGACATCATCCATCTACCTAAGTAATCTGTAAGTAAACACCAACCCCATTCTATGAAATGTTTATAAAAAAATCCCTATAAGAAATTTAAAAATTCTGAAACAATACTCCAAGAAATCAACTGGAAAATTATAATGCAAAATAATAAGCACACTATGCAAATAGGTTGATAATGGAGTTCAGTGAATTACCTACATCTCTAGGTTATTTTGAACCATTCCAATAATTAAATGATTATAGGTACATCAACTAAACCTTGAAATAATTAATGGAAATAAAAAACCTATAAATAATGTGTTGTCAAACCTTTGAAGGAGTCTGCCAATAATCAACAAACTATCCTCCACCTTCTTGTAGTACTTGCATGGTCATGTCCCTTAGTTATCTGTCAAAAGTGACAAAAATAGATTCCTAAAGGATGGAAAATGAATTCTAATTAAGAGAAAAATAACACCATTAGGAACATTTTTAAGTTCTAGACCTTAGCTCTAGCTTTTAACTCTTAGCTTTTGCTCTCTGTTCTATTTGATTATTCTCAAGTCTTATGTATTATTTTTCACCCTTTGATTGTGATTTCAAATGACCCTTTCAAACCCTTTATATAGGTTTATGGCTCCACAAAATATGGGATTGGATGACTATCCTTTCTCAATTTTAAATAATATTCATAATTATCCCAAGACCTATTTTAATGGAATTAACAATTATCCCATTCTATCATGGGATTATAATATGTAAGGCTTTATTTACCCCACACATGAATTATATGGCCTTTACATGTTTTAATTAAAACATTACAATAAAAATTATATAATAATATCCCAAATTTGTGTGAATAAATATTATTATATCCCATGCCTTATTAAAAGGTTATATTTTGTTTATATCCACATAAGTGTGGATTTTTTTTTAATATTAAACATTATCCCATGTAAATTGGTCTGATCTTGCAATGTAGATGTGTCATGTGGAGTTTTATAGTTATGCCATGTGTCCATATTAATTTGTACCATGTGTCCATACCACATTGGTCTATCTTTAATTTTTTTGACCAATTTTGACAAATTTTGATCCATCTTATTGACTTTTGATCAACTTTGACTGGCTATAACTTTTGCATACAGACTTAGAATTGGTCCATTCAAAACAAGTCAAAAATATTGTAACAATTTCTACACCATGTAAGTAGTTTATAAACATTACATTACCATCATTTTTTTTAGTTTGACCAATTTTTACCACCTTTTGGGGAAATTTTGACCAATGATAAATGGAGCATATGATTTTCATTTTTCACACTCCAATAATTTCCAAAAAGCTCTTGATGAGATATACACAATGGACCATGTTTAAAAAAAATCAATTAACTTTTAAAAATATCATCCAGATCATCCCTCCCCATCGAGAAGGCCTTTTTTCCATAAAAAGTTAATTTTCACCCACAAATGTTGTTAATCATCTTCCTGCATATCAAAAACACATTAGATCCATAGAAATAACATTATGGGTTAAATTAATACAAATCAAAAGTTATGATGGATATTATGCATTCCTCCCTAAGGAGTTATATTCAACAATTCCTACTTGACTTGATCACTTATCTTCTTGCCTAAATGCTAACATATATCTAAACACTCTTGCTATAAATATTTCATCTTACATACATCTTACATTTTTATATTAATGGTAAATATGAGGATTTTAAAATAGAATCCACCCTGAAAAAAGAGAAATATATTTGACAAATACATCTGAATAAAACTCCTTCACCAGCAAATGAGAAATAAGGCTACACAAAAAATTGATAGACTTGGTCATATATGGCAAATCAAACAATAAGTCTCTCCAATACAACTAAAATAATTTGAAACAACAAAGGATCAACTAAAAAATAATAAACAAGAAAATCCTAAGATCCTCCAACATGATTCTCATGTTGAGTTATGAGGGTCATATTTAGTGGATCTGATCCCTTTTCTCCCTTCCCCTTTTTCTTACTAGTGACAATCGTATAATCCCCACCTCCATTCACTTCAATAAAGATAGTAATGACTACTTTTAAGATAATGGTCAATTTAATATTATATAGTAGAACCTAAGCCATAATCTCATCTTTTATCTCAAATGATTATAAAATAAATTTAACCTTTGACAAGGATCTCTATGAGTTAATTTCCTTCCCCTTAGCTAGAGACTCCACATCCACATAACTATCACTATTTGTTTACACTAGACCAGAAACATATGCTAGTGTTTCCATAATTTTACTTCCATTATCTACATTCAGATCCTCTTTGGGACTATTAATATCAATTCTAATAAGAGACTTCTTAGGAAGGGCATCTTTCTACTAGGATATCCTCTTCTTACGCTAATTTTTTTTGTAAGAACTAGCCAAATGCCTTATTTAGAAAGAATTTCTACATTGAAAAGGTAAAACCTCATGACTGAGAGATTTATTCCATGTACAATCTTGAAATTTCAAATCAATAAACTTAAGCAGATATTTAGATACATCTAGATTAACAAAGATATGGGTAACATTAGTAAAAAAGAGAGAATTAGGGTCCATAAATAAGAATTTGACCAAATAATTTCCTATGGATTTAAAAAATAAATAATCCATAACTAAAAAGGTAAAAAAGGAAATCTCACCCAAATTGGTCTAACATTGAAGGCATTAATGTGAGGATCAAAATATGAAAACTAGGGTTTGAATGTAAGAATGTTATTAGTCCATGACCAAATGGGATTTTGAAACATAACATTAAAATCATCTAAGAGATGAAAAGAACATTAAATAAGCCTTTCTCATAGGGGAAATTTCTTAGGTTACCTACCATCAAAGGAAATAGGTTAGAGAAGTGAAAAAACATCTCTGATCTTGATAGATCATTTTCCATTTCCAATAAATTTTGTAAATACTGTCCCACAAAATAAATAGATGGACTTTCTTTGGTTGGGGCCAAGGGCTTAAATCCAAAAAGTTTTCCCTTAGTACCAATATTATAAGCTCTCGTCTTGACACAAATTTAACAATGGAAGCTCTTTGAACCTCCCCTACCTTCTCCCTTGTTTCTAGGTCATTACTTTCCCCAAGTTCCACTCTTTTTACCTTCTCTTTCTATAGATCTACCTTACTAATATGGTAAAAATTTCCAACTTGGAACCTGACATATATAAATTCTTATGCATTCAAAACATGGTGAGACTCTTGATCTAATGAAAAACTACTTAAAAACTTGTTAATCATACCCTTCGATCATACTACCATTGAACCCTTTAGATCCACATATTCCTTGTTCACATCTTTTCCTTTTGTATGCTTAATCCATGTTTCTACCACCATTCTAATAGACCACTATTCACCCAAATTGTAAACCTTAATATATCTCATGATTTATGTAGTATCTTACATTATTATTATGTTCAATCTATGTATATGATGATTCCATACTTCTACATGTTATCAATATTACTAAGATATACGTTTTCATGTCATAAAAATATATTGCATAACATTTTATTTTGAGTTAAGTTATTATGTAGGATCAACAACTCACATCAAAAAATATGGAATTCATATAGGTTTGTCTTAGAGAGTATACCTCCTATGTCAATACACAAACATAATTTGATAGTTACTACACAATTAACATAATTTCACTTTGAGAAAATTCACATAATGTCATTACGAATAGGAATACCCTGTTGGATAAAAAAACATTTCTATCTTATCCTTAATAATTTTTTTGTTGTTTAAATGCATAAATAATAGGAATTTATAGAATTTTTCAAAATATTAGTTTACTCAAGTTTACACAATAGATTATTTTGAGGGCATGCACAAGCAACATGGATTCCTCATTACTCATTTTTTATAATAACTTCATAAATGAAGTGGAAAATCCATGTCATTCTCTATATTATATACAAAAGACAAATTATACTATGTTTTCACACTAGTTTTGAATAATAATTGAAATTTATTCCATCCACAACTATTGGTTCCCTATTTTCACTAAGATTTGCACCACTAATTATACCAAATTTTGACTATAGTAATTTATTGACATTTATATAGGTATTCCAAATTACTTCACTACTCTGGGTATGTGATGATGAATTCAAACACAATTTGGGTTCCTAAGCACACTCAACTATTGATTAGAATTAGGGTATGCATAGTCCAGTCCAAGATATTAAATCTAAATAGATATCTAAAGTTCATACCATCTAAAATCACCAACTTTACACCATGAAAATAGAATAATTCACATACACAATCATGTGTATTTATTTTTTGTCATTTTATAGTTTTTTGTATTTTACTTTTTTATATTTATCTTAAGTAAAGACTAAAATTAAATATGTTTCATTATGTGTTTGCATTGAGAACATTGTTATATTATGGCCTACATATAGGATTACACTTTGTAAGTAAGTTCAAGTACTCACTTTTCCTTTTACTCTATTATTTTCAATTTTTATACATTACTCAAATAAAATGGATTCATATGTAGACACATAAATTATCATTCAAGCTAATGTAATGTAATTTTAACTAATGCTCTATATGCTTATCTTTTGATGTATCCTAGGGCCCTTTTGATCATATTCAACCACTATATGCATTGAATGCTCATTATTATAAGATAATTAATGACCCTATAATTCACTTATCCATCACTATATCACACTTAACCATCACCCAAGTCATGTTAGACCATTAGCACCATTGTTTGTCCTTATTAGACAATAAGGTGCTATTAGATAAGATCACCTTGATCTATTGTCTAGTACTCTTGTCTTTTTCTCATTCCAAATAACAACAAATTTAAAAAAAGTAAAAGTTATGAAAAGGTTTGCCTATGTCCCTAATAACCCCCATTCAAATGAATTTAAAATTTATGATTATATAAATAATTTTCAAATAATATTTCACAAAAGAGGTTCCCAAATTGAAAAGGACTAGAATTCAAACTGTAAACTGAGAGAAGATTCTCTATTTCTCCAAATTTAGCCACATACAACCATAGTATCCAAATTTAAATATAAATACATATCCAAGGTCACAATTCATGACTAAGGCACCTAATCACACTATTATTGCAACATCATCTATCATTTTATACCAATTATTCACATAGAATAATAACATGAGATAAATACATGACATTTAATCCCTCTTTATAATATTTGTATGTAGGTATTACTTAAGGCATGGGGGGCTATGGTCACACCCAACTTTAACCATTTATCCCCTTTTATTCTATTAATTTGAATTGGTTTTTACATGTCAAAGAACTAGGGATTTGGAGGAAAAATAATCATACAATGGTCATCACGATTGATATAAAGCACCTGCACAAAATGTAGATAATATAAATAAAGAAGAATAAAACCCAAAAATATTAGATATTCACTACATCTGAATAGGACCAACTTCAAAGAGAAAAATAATTCCTCTCCCTCTCCTATCCACCTTAAGGTACTATTACACAGGGCTCATTTCAGTTGTAGATCAAGTTTCACAGTCACCAAAACAAACCACCCTATAAATTTTGACATTTGTTTTCTCCAATAACACTATTTCATAGGTAATTCATATTTTTATATTGCACTTTCATTATTTAGTAAGTGTCCAACTATATCTAGTTTGAAATCAATGAATGCCTGATATTTACAATATCATTATTCCTAATATTGCATAGTAGTTTGTTACTTAGGTTAATTTACACATTGATAGGTTTTATTCAAATTTGATATAAAACTTAAATCACATAAATACCTAAAATTTCACCTTATATCCCATAAATATACAAAGAATTAAAAATATTTAAATTTATTTTATAGGAAAAAGTCTAAGCATGATTTTGACACCTCTTATGTATGCATCCAAATTTTTTTAGCACCAATTTTGTAACTAGAGCCAAATAATTGAATCTCCATTGAGTGTCTATTTCACGCTCTTCATGGTACAATATGAAACAAATATGTTGCATTACATAGTGTAGGAGAGGGAACATGGAGGAGATTGGGTAGGGCAATGTGTCACCTATTGTAAGTAAAGTAAGGTAAGGTAAGTA
>JARHVA010004547.1:1277500-1342500 GCA_037957365.1 Torreya grandis | reverse complement strand
AGCCATTTAACATAACAAATAGTTTTTTGGTTCTTTTTAGAGTTTATGTATCTACAAGTTGTAGTTTCTAAATGTCATGTAGTTTTGATAGCTTGACATGCACATATGAAAGATTAAAAATGTAACAATTTCAAGATATTTTTTAAAAAAATTAATGTTTTGGGTATAAAGTAACTATTAATAGTTGTCAGCATTGTTGAGTTTAAAAGGTTATGTTTGCAATGGTAAGAAAATGTTAATGGCATATAATGTAGTAGATTAAATGTATGTAGAATTGAATTATCAACATGGAAAAATGAATCCATCTCATTAGGTTTCATACTCCACCTTTAAATGTGGGTAATCATTAGGTTTAAAAATGAATGGTTCATTTTGGTATGTGGCCTATGTTATCTTTGCTTCTAATTAATGTTTATGGTTCACTATGCATCCAATAACTAAATAGTTACAAAGACCATGTTACATTATGCATGGCTATATAAATAAATGGTATTGGTGTGAATGGAAGTAATAAGGAATAAAATTCATAGAATGCATCTAATAAACATGATGTTAGGTTAAAGTGATGGTCTATCATTACAAGGACTAGAATTTTATCCTTTTTTTACTAGAGGTGAATAAGGAAATGATGGTACTATATAAATTTATTTCTATTTAAGGCATGTTTCCATTAACTATTTATAACCTATTTATCTAATTATGCAAAAAATATATGATTTTTATAATTATAGGGTTATTAAGTATAATATTTTTAATTGTAAGTGTTTGTATAGTAATGAAACATGGTTTTTGAAATTTTTTGGAGGGAATACCCATTATAAAGGGATAAAATGAAGGTGAGGCATTAAAATTTCTTCCTAATTCTTTTATAAAAAATAATAGTGAATATAAAATGAAAAATTAGCATTTTTGCATGTAGAAGACAATGAAAAAACACAAATATAGTTAATATAGCTTAACTTAGCTCACAATGACTGCACGTCTAGTCTTTACTATATGTATGTCAAGACACCAGAATTAATTATCAAACTTACTCCCATAGATGATGAAATCATATATTGATTAGATTTTTTGAAAATAAATTTAATAACAGTATTATTTTGTCTTAATAACACATCAAACAAATATTTGTTCCCTTAAATAAGCATTAAAATACAATGTAAGAAAATAATGATATTGAATACAGAAAATAAATATTCTTAGAATGGATTGGGCATCACAACAAAAGGTACCCACATAATCTCATGAATTTCTATATGCACATAGAGATATGAAAACAATGCAATGTTTCAACTCCGTATCCCATTTTTACATAAAACATAACAAAATACATAAACTATTCATAAGTCTTTGTTTAAAAGAAGCCAATTATTCCGTAATATGAAACAACATAGCATAATGAAAAAAAATTAAGTCACATCAAAAAAAATTATTTTGAATCTTCCAAAGATTAGAAAGAAGAAATTTTTTAAGACATTCATGGTGAATATCTCCTTAAACATTATGATATACTTAAAAGGATTTATAAGTATAAGCCCCTATCTAGAATGGCAAGTAATCCACCCATGTGAAGTTGAGGTGGAGGCTTCTAAGGTGATGGCTTTTGAGGTCGCGTGATAATTGTTGAAGGATTCTTACTTTGAGGAAGCTAGTGACCCAATTATTTATATAGTGGGTAGGTTTGACTATGTTTAGATTTTTTACCTAGAGAGTCTATTAAAAAGGTACTCAAAAGTACAAGGTAGACACTAGAAAGTAACCTAGAAAACTCAAAATCAATTTTTTTTTTAAATGTGTTAAAATAGAATGCTTCCCAAGTAGTTTTATTCCTCATCAAATTCAAAATAATGAATCAATGTAGAAACTAAAGGGTATGATTTATTCAAAATTTACTGGCAAGCCACATGTTTCCAATTTGTCAAATGGACTAACCTTAGTTCTGGTTAATTGAATTTATATAATTGTGGTTGATGCTTTTAAAACCACTATCATATGGTTAGGAAGTAAATTGGATTTAAAATTTGAATGTAATAACATTTATGTGTCCTTCATTTTATGGTTTGTGATTATTGGTAGTTATTTACAAATTGAGATTACTCATAACAAAGGTATTCACTGATAAAAAGTCCATTGCAATATAAACATTTTAAAATGAGGATGAAATTAGAGGTTTCTGATTCTCTTTTAATTAAGAGTGTCTTTAACTTAAGGAAACTAACCCACATGGTAATTGGTTTTATCCAAATCAAACTCTTCTATAAACTTTGGAAGGAAACATGGATTTCAATCCATGGAGTGATCTACCACTTCAATAGTTTAGTACCTTATATCCTTGATATTTAAATGGATAATAGATCAGTAGAGGCCCTTTATGTAAGGGACTATTGAATTTTTTTCCTTGGGAAGATGGTATTCTCATTGTGGTATTTGATCTCTTAGAATATATGAACATTCTGATCCAAGATAATAATTCAATTTAAGATCAGAGTTTTATGTTTGTTAAGCCATGGTACCTAAATTTCAATCATAGATATTTTCAACCCCATGCTAATATGGGTTAGATTTTTGTATTTACCTCTCCAATTCTAGTCACAAACATGCCTTAAATATATAGGAAGTTATTTGGGTGAATATATTTTATTGGAACCTTCCATGGAAGATGTGGGCCATTCAACATTTGATCAAATTATGGTTAACACTAGTATATCAATATACCTTCCTTCTCAAATTTCTTTGAATGTAAATTACTAGAATTGGGTACAACTAGTTAATTAAGAGGGTTTACCTTTTTGGGGATATAAATGCTTCATAAATGTCCATGTGTTCATAGTATTCAAAATAATTAATAACAAGAAGGGGAGTTCCTACTGGAAATATTCCCTTCCCAGGCATTTGAAAGTAAAATATGGCAACTAATCTTAGAATGATGTTCTGAAAATAGTTATGGAGGTTATAGATCAAAGGAAACCTATAACATGTGAGGAAAATCCCAAGCCTAAGGAAAGTTTTGAGGAAATGAATCATGAGGTTAATGGAGCCTTGGCATATTCTAAGGATTTTATAAATGTAGATCTAGTTTATCTTACATCAATTGTGAACTCTTAGCCCATAAATTCTATTCAAGTTTTTGTTCTCATTTTTAATCATTTTGGGGATGAAAAAGATTAGATTGTAGTGAGCAAAAATAAAAAGGTTCAGAATAGAAATGGCCTTGTATCTTATATCATGACCCTATGTTCCTTTAAATCTATAGTCAAAGTAGGACAATCATTTTTTGTGAGGATTGATCCTTCTTCATTATTGATTTATAGCTTATCTCTATCTTGCTCTATGTTTTCCACTAGTATAGGTGTTACTTTTAAACCTTTTTTGCTATATATTTCATATCAAATGTAAAACAAAAGGTCTCATTAAAAATCCCTCCTATTACCAATATTAAAAATATATAAAAGTAACATAATATTATTTAAACTCTTGTATGTATGTGTGTGTGTGTGTGTGTGTGTGTGTGTGTGTGTGTGTGTGTGTGTGTGTGTGTGTGTGTGTGTGTGTGTGTGTGTCTGTAAACTTATTTGTAAGAACACAAACATATATTTTAGGAATAGGCATTCTTACTTTAGGAATGGTAAACTTATTTGTAAGAACACAAACATATGGTAGTGTAAAATACACAATCAATGTTAGGGAATCAATAGGATAAACTATGGTGTTGATATATGCCATCCTCTTCAATATATTAAAACTTCCACTATATACATAATAAATTGGACAATCCTTGCTCGTAATAATTTCAACGTAACCAAGAGACCATCAAGGAAATTGATTCAAATGATCTGAAATATTGATTTGTTTAGATCCTTGAATGCAGGACATGAAGGCATGTTATATGTCGAAATCCATCCTTGATCATGAATTATAAACTTAGTAAAAATATCCTATAGAACTAAACAATAAATCCACCCAATCTATAGATATCATTCATATTAAAAATTAGCACAATAACCACTCTATAAGATCACTATATAATATTTCATATATAATTATATGCTTAATATGAGTGATTATAAATTTAAGTGTCAAAACATTTTATTCAATGAAAGCTAAAATAAAATTTGGTGCCTTATCAAGTGCAGATGAAAATTCCTAATCTATTAACTATACCTATTTTACCCATTCCAACTTGTCTTCATATCCACAACTATCAACATGAATAAATTCTTTCATTAAAAAATTCAGATTCAAAGACTGCAGAGCCCACCATTTTCAAGAATAGTTGCTGAAATGAACACTTTTGATTCACCAAAGATTTTATCTAAGTTATAATTAGACTTGAGTCATGATTTTTCATCATCATACCCTACAATTGATAATTGTAGACAAGGCAACAAATGACAAATATGTAGACAAATCATTCATTGAATAATAGGGACCAAATGGTCTAGTAGGACTAAAATTACAAACCCTCTTATATGTCTCCCAAATTGAATATGCTAATGGTAGATTTAGTTTGCTTCATTCTCTTCTTGTCATCATATTTTTTATTTATGTTCTTGATTTTTTATTGGTCTGACAACAACACTTACAGATAAATTTTGGTTCAGGTTCCTTCTCCATTAGAAGATGGTCACAACTGTAGAGTTCTTCTCTATTGAGACAACACCCTTTATTGACATAGATGGGTCCATGTATACCATCCAAACCTTTCACGTTTATCTTTAAATATTTTAATAAAGTTAATATTCCATATAAAGTTTGTGTGTGTGTGTCTGTGTATTTAAATATTTTTTATTTTCTATTTGTGTGTGTGTGTGTGTGTGTGTGTGTGTGTGTGTGTGTGTGTGTGTGTGTGTGTGTGTGTGTGTGTGTGTGTGTGTGTGTGTGTCTGTGTGTGTGTGTGTGTGTGTGTGTGTGTGTGTGTGTGTGTGTGTGTGTGTGTGTGTGTGTGTGTGTGTGTGTGTGTGTGTGTGTGTGTGTGTGTGTGTGTGTGTGTGTGTGTGTGTGTGTGTGTGTGTGTGTGTGTGTGTATTTGAATAAATTTTTAGGATAAAAATGTATGATGTTAATCAATGATCATATCAAATAAAATTATGTCATTATTTTCTTATTGACGATGTCAGTCAGTAACATCAAACTATTATGGGAATTTGACATAGCATGTTTTATTAATGACAACAAGATTGATCTTAAAACACATAGCCTCTTATAGTGCCATATAGTTATTTATATAATAATCATAGTCAAGTTATCCATGTTTTATTTTTGATGTTGGATAGCATTGTCATGCTAAGGATATTATTACATAAATCACCCCAAATAAGTGAAATAAATGTGAGCTATTACTCACATGGCTTCTTGATCCTTTTCCTTCACTTCTCATTTCTTCCTTCTAAACAATCTTCTCTACCACTGACATGTGCAATGTTTCTTTAAATTACAATAGTTGTATGGGTTTGGCAAAGTGGGAGACTTATTATCTTAATTGATTTAATATGGAAGACTATTATGGAAGGCTACATCACTAACCCTTTATTAGTATGGAAAATGTCTAATTGTTGAGTTTCTTCAGACTGAAGGAAAACCTATTATTACTAAAAACCAATTCCAATAGAATTTTTTTTTGAATAATTAGTATCATTTTTTAATGCATAGAAACATCATTCCTTAGATATACATTTTTTCTTGACCAAATAAGACTAAGTGAAACCTGCCTCGTGAGATTTTTCTAGGATTTTTATTATTATTTTATTTTAATATTGTCCTCCAACATATGGTAATGCCCCTACTTGTTGACCCACTTAAGGAAAAAATCCTTATTAATATATAATATAAAATACATCTTAAATACAAAATTAAAAAAATGACTTACAAATCAAATATTTATCATAAAAAGATAACTACAAAAAAATCATGAATATAAGAAATAGTAGAGTAATTCTACTAGAGAATAATATGTTTATATTTTTGAAATCAATTTTTGATATCTTCCTAGTAATCTCATTCCATAAATTTTTTTTCCTCAACTTATTGGAAGAGTGCTCTCTTATAAATTTTAGCATTATCAAACATTGTTATTATACATTAGACAAATTCAACATACAAGGTTGATCCTAACATTAATAACATAAAAGTAAATTCCATAAATGGGATTCGTCAGAATAATTCATAACATGTACAAATTACTAATTTAACATAAAAATAGCAAAAAATATTCAAATCACCACAGCATATTTAAATTTAATAGTAATAGTAAGAGGATAATATCATAAACCTAGGTATTCACCATCTCAACTAAGTGACTACCAAATACTGAACAGAGTGACACTACAAATTTACTTCCATAAGATTGGATAAATTCAATAATCAAAGTATATTTAAGTTCAATTAAACAAAAAATAATTTTAAATGTATTCTCAAAGGTTTTAAAAGCTTTTCCATAACAATTCAAAAAAATGATTTGAAAACTTTTAAATATTATAATTGTTAGCTTTCAATTGACAAACAGATAAATAACTATGTCATTATGCATAAGTGTTCAAGTAGTCTCTATTATAATTTAAAGGTGAAATCTTCCCTACTATATATATATATATATATATATATATATATATATATATATATATATATATATATGCCTCAATCTAAGTCAAACTATGTATTCATAGAATTCTTTAATTTCCAATAATGTGGGTAGAATACAATAGCTATAATGAATTGTAAATTCTTACCATGAACCATACTATAAAAATTTATTTACATATGATGAAATATTTTTATGCATTCAGCTACCAATTTTTTTTTAAAAAATGAAATGAGAGAATAAAACTATCAAGAAAAATATTACCTTTGTTCCATTGTACTACAAACAGAAATGATTAAGATTATCCTCTATTTCAAGGCATTTTATTACTTTAAACAATTTCCAATGTAATTCCATTGATAATTTTTTGAAATAATCCTTATTCATATGAACTATTTAACTACAAAAATATTGATTGAGGTTATCTAGGGTTAAAGGGGATAGAGATATCCTAATATAAAATGGTTATAAACTATCTCTATATTAGGATAACTGGATTTTAAACTTGTATATAACATATGTTGAGTTCATTAAATAGAGATATGATAAAAATAGTAAGTATAACTATGATAGATATAGAAATGATAAATAAATAATGTACTTTGTTGGTTCTGATGATAATATAGATATGGATCTAGAATAGGTAGGAAAAATATAATAAGAAGATTATGAAACAATCAAAAAAATGTAGATTGAGTGCCTTTAGAGATGTAGACACTAGCATCACCCTTAGATGGTTGCATTAATGTTACTATCTAAACCTAACATACGTGTCTTGTAAATAATATCTACTATAAAAATATATAACCACTTAGATGCTTATGAGTTTATCTTCACCTTCACTCTCATGTATTTATATATAGTTCATGGATTTTTGTTCCTCATGAAATTTCAAAACCCTTATTCTTCATCCTCATAGTGACTTTGGAAAAAATGGGTTAGTGGGCATATGGTGTCAAGTTAACCCCAAGGACTCCTTTGTTAATGAGCATTGCCTACATAGCCAATACTCTGAATAGGGTCTCATACTGATGTAGTTATACCCTATGTGTTATGTTGTGTGTTAATCATGAAATATATGGAGAGAAAGTACAATAATGACCTAGCTTTTAACTTGTAAAATATATCTCTTTGATTACTCCTTCAATACATTAGTCCTATGCTTATGGTTTTCTTATGACTGATATGAAAATAGGATAAAATAAGAAAGCTTTTGATTTATTAAGTCCTTGATTAAATGATTTGGATAGGATGCATTAGTTTCTGCTAGGTCATATGTGAGAAATAAATGAGGATTGGTTTTATATTTATATTATTCCTAGGTGAGAATAACTTAGGATGACCATTAGGATACATTTCATTTACAATTTAGATGACTTTAAGGTACTAGAACTTGTGTTAGAGCAGGAAAAAGTGTTGATGTAGGTGTTTGGCCTAGAATAAAGTAGGAAAATAGGTATAGGATCAAAACTTTTAGAGGTGGAAGGTAAACAATTTTTAAGCATTCTAGATAGGATATAAGGTCTATGTCATCAACATAAGACTAGTCAGACCAAAAGATAGGCCAAAGAGAATAGTACATAGTATATTTAACACTTATAAAAGTGAAAAAGTTTTAGAACTGATAGCTATAGCCAAGGTCTAAGTTTTCTAAGTGTATAAGATTGAAGTAGTATATAATTCATAAATATCATGTGCATCCCCCCCTTTAATCTAGTAATGAGGTTATTGATTTAAAAGAGAATAAATGTATTCTCGGGCGTGTATAACACACCTTACATTTGCTTGAGTCCAACTTGAGTGATATTTTTGTGACTAACTTACAACCAAGAACATGTTACAATATAAAATCAATGCATTTAATTTGAAATTGAAAGAATTAAAATATTGAAATTTAAAGAGCATGGTTTACGATTACACCTATGTATCATTGTAATCACCTTGCTTATTATAAAATTGATTTAAAAATATATATCATTTTAAGGATATAAATTTGGGATTAGGATAAATATATAAATCTATAAACTCTATATATTTAAGGATATAGAGAGAAAGAGAGATTAGAAGGCACCTATCCGCAACATTAGAGAAAAAGTGACTTGTCACCCAATGCTTGAGATTAACTCAACCATGCAATACATTCGTACTTATAAAGTAGTGAATATGAGTGAATAAAGTCAACTCATGCTATCAAATTAGTGAGGCTCTATGATACAACCAAGTCAATCCTAAAAACTTGGCAAGATTGAGTGATTTAATCACCTCAATCATAACAAAAGTGAACCAATTGCTATTATAGATTGGCTCAATATAATTAATAAAATTTTATTTTATTGGGTGACAACAATCCTTGAGAGTGTCTTAATATATGAAAATTATTTTTATTTTACAATATTAGGTGCACATTGAATAGCATATGCACCTTAGATATGTCTCATGTTAAAACTATATATAACAGTGGTACTAATTTATAAAACTATACCACAACTATGAATATGAATTATATAATTGTGCATTTTGAATAATTATGAAACTATGTAAGTGTAGATAACATTCTTCCAAATCATTCCCCCACTATATATGGAAAAGTCTAAAAATTGAAGTAAGTGCCAATATGGAGGCCATGTTGCTAAAACATGCCCCCACTAAATATGGATGTGTTGAATACTAAATAAATGTGGAGAAGATACTTATAAATCATGCCCCTACTCAATCTTAGAATTGTGCCAAATATGAGTGAGAGTGGAGAATATGCTTCCAAATCATTCCTGATTGAATCTAAAAACTATGCAAAATATGAAGCACATGCCTCTATGACATGCCCCCACTAATATGACCTGACGGATATGACCCATATCTAAGGTGAGGGAACAATAAAAACCAATATTTTCTTCAACTCAAAAGGATAAGATAACTATATATTTTTTAAATGGAACAATGTGGCATATATGAGAACATGCCTAGGTAAATGTGGCATTAAAGTGCACATAAACAATGTGATAACATGAAGGCCTAAGATGCATGATAAAGATCATGGAAATGTCAATATAGTAATAATACAAGCACAAAAATAAAATAATCATAGGCACAAGGTTACTCAAAATCAATTCAACATACAATGGTCCTAGGAGACCACATAGAAGGGGTATGTTTCAAATACAACACAATTGAAGAGACATGAAAGAGTCAAATTATTCATAAAAGCAAGGATGAAATATTCAAATGACAATAAACAATGATATATTAAAATGTCAAATAATGTATACAAAAGTGTGAGGACCGTAAAAGAAATAGAACACTCAAATGATCAAACAAGTAAGACAATAACAAGGCCAAACACTTAAGGAAGTAATATATCAAAACATAGTCAACCAACATAAACATATCATATTACCCCATGGACAAAATGTGTTACCAAAAAACATCAATTGCATAAGATATCAAGTTCCCTATATTAGATAGAATCATGGATAAAGGCATGTGTGTGTGTGTGTGTGTGTGTGTCTACACACACACACACACACACACACACACATTTATATATATATATATATATATATATATATATATATATATATGTATGTATGTATGTATATATATATATATATATATACATATATATATATATATATATATATATATATATATATATATATATATATATACAGATATATATATATATATACACAGATATATATATATATATACACATATATATATATACAGATATATATATATATATATATATATATATATATATATATATATATGTATGTATGTATGTATATATATATATATATACATATATATATATATATATATACAGATATATATATATATATATACACATATATATATATACAGATATATATATATACATACATATATATATACAGATATATATATATATATATATATATATATATATATATATATATATATATATTAAAGAGATGATAGAATGATATAACATACGTGTATCAAGATGAAATAAGTGGATGCCCCCAATGTGTACATGACATGAGTATAGGGAAGGTCTAACAATTGAAATAGGACCAGATCATGTATCTATGTATGTCTATATCACACTCAAGTAGCACTGTGATACACATGTTATGTAGGAGTAACTAATATGCCATCCATTAACATGGAACTAACACATAGATGCCAAGGAGTCAATATATTATGTAGGCGCTAGAAATGTTTTTGGAGTTTTAAAGTTTTTTTTGGTATTTTTTGCATATTTTTAAGAGGAAATATCATCTTATGATCTAATCCAAAGGATGGTCATTGGTATATCCTGACGTGGAATCTAGTGTAAGGAATTTGTGGTACTACCAAGAAGCATGTATAGGTGTAATATATTTTATTATAATATATGTGATGATTTATGTATTTATAATAGTACTTTTGAAGTATAAACATAAGGAATATGTATTCGTGGAACCCATATCTATGTGTTTTATTATTTCTTTAGAATAAAAATAGTGGAAACATGTTTAGGTGCTTAGGATGTCTGAATATGATGCTTAATCAAAGATGAAGATTTTATGGAATCCACTATATGTCTTTGATATAATGGTCTCTTAAGTACTGGCCATGTAGTAAAATATATTTCCTATTGCTTACCCTTTTGTGGTAGATTAACCTTAGTAAGTTTGATAGTTAACTACCTAAGTATAAGTTTTTCTTGCTTAGGAGGATGCTCATATGTGATTATAAGAACTTTAATTACCCAATTAGCATGAATGTAATTGAAAAACCCATACAATATAGAAGTTAATGCTTGAATTATATGTATTTAATATATTCCCATTAACATATCAAAGATTCCCATAGAAGGTATAACTAAAAAGGTATTAACCATATTTTTGTGACCAATATTTAAACGTATGTCAATCTTACTAAGAATATTATGGGAGGTCCCATAAAATTCTCTAATTAATCTAAAATAAAGATGCAAATTACTATGAGAATAAACTAGATGTGTAAGTAATGTCATGGTACAATTTTTTTTTCTTGCACGATTATCTATCATAACACTATGTATAGGCTACTGAACAAGGAATGTTCAAATGAATAAAGAATGAAGATAAGATTCCTCATCCTTAATCTCAGTTTCAACAAAATTTAATAAGGTCTCTACACTATAAAAGGTATATGTCATGTATAATTACCAATAGTACCATCTAATGAGTGTCTATAATGTGATGGAGGAGGATGTGCATTATATACCATTTTCACTTTTAGTTCTTTCTTGTAATGGTGTTGAAAAATATTCTTAAATTTATTTTCTTTTTGGTAATCACTAGGTTGTGAACCTGATTCTTTGGAAAGATCATCAAATTTAATCTTTTGGTCATGAAAAAAGTAGTATATCTTATTCTTCAAGGTAAAACATTTGTTCTTAGAATGTCCTGGTCCCTAGTGACAATCATAATAAGCATTCACATCATATCCTTTAGGTATATGTCTATTCATATCAGCATATATAGGATGAGGAAGAGATATAAGATGATACTCTACTATTCATGGGAGTAATAAAGTGGGAGACTCGGGTAAACATGTAAATTGTCTCCTTGTGACATTAGATAAGATAAGTCAATTAGGCTATTGTGAAACTATGTTAACCATGATGGTTGATTCATTTTAAATTTCACTAGGTTTTAACTTGTAACTTGATTTGATTGTAAAATTAGTACTAGATGTAGATGCAAATGGTGTGTCTGCTATATACTTGATCTTATTTAATGAAATTATCTTCATTTCATAGTCTTGTACAACATAACACCAGTCATCAAAACATGTGAAATTATTGAAAATAATGGAATCATGTAAAGGAGTATGCTAACTATGTATTTTAATTCCTTATCTAGCATAGGATTAGTCATTTTATCTAGCATTGTCCTGTTCCTAAAGATATTCACTAATTGGTACATTTATTTCTTTTTTAATTTCACAATTTAAAGATATGAAACTAATGAACCCAAATATTAGCAATATAAATAAAAATACAATAGGACAAACTTTTGAACAATAACCAATATTTATTCTTATTTAATAATTAAAATAATTAAAAACAATAGATAAATAATCATCAACTAAGGGAACATAGCTCTAAAATCTCCAACAATAATCTAAACTCTAAAATTAACCAATCAAATAAATTATTAATGAAGTTCAAGTCTACTTACAAAAATAGGTAATTTCTAAATTTATAAAAACTGGAAAATAATATTAAATTATAATTTCAAACCCTTATATGGTCACGTATGGCATCTTAAAACTATTGAAACTATCTCATAACCAAAAGTTTAGATTATGCATACATTTAAATTTTTGAGATCATCATGTTGACATTAAATTGGGCTCAAATAGAGCTATGGATCAAAATGTATGGCCTCTAAATGTTCAACCTCTTTTTTTACATCATTCTCCTCTAGTTGAAACAACTCATCTCCTGTTAGTTTCTCTAATTTTACCACTACCATTTTTTATTATCAATCTTCTTCATCTCCCATTCTATAATCTAAGGGTTATCTTCCTTCTCTAATCCTTCCCACTGTAATAAATACCTATCATAACTTCTTTGTCTTGTGTTTACTCTCTTATTATCCATAACCTACACTATCTTTTATTTCTTAATCTTTGGCACCTGTTGCTTCTAGTCTGATTCTTCTTATTCTTCACCTTCACCATATTCTCCATTGAAATTATATAAATTTAAAACAATAAATACTATAGAGATATCTAAATTTTGTAGTAAACTCACCTCATAAGCATTGTTATTGATTTTCTTCACAATTCTACATGGTATAGTTTTCTTTTACTTTAACTTGTTACATGTGCCTTTCAGAAATCTCTCTTTTCTCAAGTAAACTATGACTAAATCTCCTTCAAAAAAAATTTGAACTTTTTCTAACATATGCTAATTTAAACTTTTTATTACTTAATTTCAATTTTATTTTTATTTCTTATTTTAATTGTTGAATATGTTTTTTAAATGCTTCGAGATCATCGATGACTCATTATAAAATTGGTAACTTTACCAAATCTAAAACACTCATAGGATTTCTCCCATAAATAATCAATAATGTTGATTTACTTGTTAGTCTATTCATTAAACTTTTATATGCAAACTCACATTACCATAAAGCCAAGTCCCATTACTTAGGCTTCTCTCCAACTATGGATCTCAATATATTTACCAAGCTCCTATTTGTAACTTCAGTCTATCCATATGTTTGGGGATGGTATGAACTATTAAATTTTAGCTTGGTCCCCATATTCCTCCATAAAGTCATCCAAAAATGACTTAAATTTTTTATGTCCCTATCTAATGTAATGGGATTTGGAACATCGTGCAATCTCAAAATATCTATAGAAAATAGTTATGCAAATATCGTGGCATCATTGATTTTTTTACTTGAAATAAAATTAACCATCTTAGAAAACCTATCTATAATGAAAAAAAATTAAAACGTTACCTCTTTGTATGTTTGGTAATCCCAATATAAAATCCATACTAAAATCTATCCATGGTCATATTATAATTGATAAGAGCATTTAAGACCCTATATTTTATGCACGTCCTTTTACCACCTGACATATCTTGTACCTTGCAACATATCTCTTCATCTTTGGCCAAAAGAAATATGTTCTACTAGAGATATTGTCTTTGTCTTACAAAAATGTCCAACCAAATCGTCACTGTGCAATTCTCTTATAATATTATCTCTTAGAGACCAAATTAGAATACATAATTATTTCCCTTTGAATAGATCACCATCCTGCATAATATAGTCTTCATTAATATTACTTGTATCACCTATCAATGGATTCCTACATTACTCAAGTATCTTGCCAAAATATGGATCAATGTCATATAATTTATTAATAAATTCAAGTCCAACTACTTCACTAACCATAATAGTTATCAACCCCACTCCCCTGATCAAAGCATCAACTACATGATTTTATTTTCTTGATTTATGCATCAACACAAAAGTATAATCTTGCATGCCTACTATTTAACTTGTTTTGAGTGTTCACATACTTCAAAACCTCATGACAAATAAATATGATAAAATCCTTAGGCACTAGGTAACACCTCTAGTGTCTTAATGATTTTACAATGGCATTAAATTCAACATCATATGTATAATACCTTGTTCTTACCTCATTCAATTTTTTAATGAAATATGTTATTTACATCCCTTCTTGATTTAGTATGGCATCAATTCCCACAAATAATGCATCACAACCAACCTCAAACACTTTTTTAAAATATGGTAATGCTAAAATAGGATTTTCCATAATTTTATTTTTCAACAACTCAAAGCTTTATGTTACTTCCCTTTTTCATTCAAATTCTTTTCCTCTCATACAATTTGTTATTGGTGTAATAAGACTACTAAAATTCTTAATAAATTTTCTGTAAAAAATTTATAAACCATGAAATATTATTACCTTTGTGATGTTATTTGTGATAATCAACTCAATAATTGGCCTTATTTTTTCTTCATCCATTCTTACAACACCTGTTGAAACTACAAATCCCAAAAATACCAAATTATTCTACATAAACTTGCACTTATTTAAATTCACATAAAGTTTTAATATTCATAATAATTCTAATGCCAAACTTAAGTGATGTAAGTTCTCTTGCTAAGTCTTACTAAATATTAACATATCATAAAAATAACCCACTACAAACTAACCATTATATTCTTCTATCAATATTTTAATCACCATCATAAATGTGTTGGGTGCATTACATAACCTAAATGTCATCACCATTCACTCATATAAACCATCTCTAATTTTTAATGATGTTTTACATTCATCTCCTTCATGAATCCAAATATGATAGTATCCACTCCTTAGATCAATCGCAGCACACACTACTAATACATCGCAGCACCTTATCATCTACATATATTTGATAAATCATTTTCCATTCAAAATCCTTTCAGCTTGTCCTTCTTTAAGATGTATAAAAATTATCTTCATACCACCTTTATATAAATTATATGTGTTATTTGCTCTATCATCAACTATTTTTAAATCAAACTGTCATGGCCTCCCTAATAACACATGGCATACATGTATTGATATAACATCATACCATCTTTAATCCTTGTAATTTTTACCTATATAAAACTTTATTAAGTACCTTTTATATAATATAACTTCGTTCCCTTTCTTAAGCCATGAAATTTAATAACGATTATGATGATTTTCACAATGCAAACCTAGTTTCTCAATCATATTTTTAAATACTATATTTTCATAACTACCACCATCTATAATTATATTGCATATCTCACCTCTTGAATTACACTTTGTTTGAAATATATTTGTTTGCAGCCATGCATCACCACCTTCTTTATTGTTCATAAGTTCTTTCCTTAGAACAATTATTATTCTTCTCATCATGAGATTTTATCTAATATCTGATATTTCAACTTTAGTATTTTTCTCTTTTATTTCAACATTAACTAAATTCACTCTTGGGTGATCCTCTTACCTTCATTCTTGATCTTGGTAGTGTGGAAAATCAAATACTCTATGGCCTTATTCTTCATATCTATAATAAACATAATACTTAAGTTGATTTGGAAACAATCCTCTACCACCACTGTAACTTCATCCTCTCTTAAATCCTTTTCCTCTTTGATGTTATTGAAACCCTTGTCTATTATTATTTTTTATTTACACACCATGTGATGATTCTCCTCTATGGCATTAAATCCTCCTCTATTTTAATTAAATCCACCTTGTCCCCTTATAAGAGGGGATTATCTTCTTATTATCCATGCAGATGTTATTCTAAAATTATGTATATTTTGTTTTTCATTTACCTTTAAAGCTAACTTATAAGCTTACTCCATTCAAATTATTTTATGGATTCTTATTTCATATTTAATAGAAAAATTCAAAACATTTTCATGCATTATATCCATCTACTCTTCTATCTCATCATGCTCCATGCATATGTAAATCTGATAAAACATATCTATATACTCTTGTATATTGTGATCCTTCTGTCTCAAATTTTGAAATCTTATGTATAGTGTTTGTTTATAATCCATAAGATTAAATTTATCCCTCAAATTATTATCCATCTCTTTCCATGAGTTTATCTTCTCTTTAGTTTTTATTTATCTTTCTTTCTTCTAGTGATCCCACCAAATTATTACATGACCCTTCAATTTTGTACATAAAAACTTAAACTTTTTATGTTCTCTCATAGTTATCCATTCAAAGAAATTCTCCATGTTGTTCATCTAATCTATCAATTCCTATGGTTTTAAACTCCAACCATAATATTTAATGTCAACCTTGATTCCTTTGTTTTTTCCTTCAAAATCTCTAGCCATTGCCTCTTCCATTGATGGTAGTTATTATTATTTATCTTCTTACAAAATTTCTTTTTCATGATATGTGTCATCTTGTACATCATATTATAATCTCCTTTATTTTTTATTTGCAACAAACTTAGTTAATTATTCTACTTGTCTCTACATCTCTTGCATAGTACGATTCATCTAAGCCATTCCTCTTCATATTCTCACTATATCTACACATCTAAGATTCAAACTTGATTTGATACCAAATAATGAGCCCGAATACTATCAAGATAGATAAATATTTAATAGACCAAGATTTTAAACAATAGGTAGTATTAATTCATATTTAATTATTCAAATAATTATAAACCATGCATAAATAAGCCTCAACTCAGAATTGGAGTTGACATACAAAATTTAGAACTCTAAAAATAAATCAAACTTGACCTCTTATTTTTAATAAATTTTACATATAAGCATACACATATCTAAATATATCCAAAAATAAAATAAACTCTAACATTAACATATCATATTAATTTCAACTAAAGTTGAAGTCTTGTTACAAAAGTAGACAATTTCTAAATGTAAAAAAAACTTGAAAATAATATTAAATTATAATTTCAAACTCTTAGATGGTTATGTATAGCTTCCTAAAAATATCTCTAAGGTCCCATAACTATAAGGGAGGGTTATAGATGCATTAAAATTTTTGATCCAATCATTTTTTTATGAATATGGACTCAAACAGAGCTATGGACCAAAAGTTATGTCCTCTAGATGTTCAACATCATTTTATGCATAAAAAATATTTTCAAAAAATGTTAATGGAAAAGTGTGATAATTAAATATCTACAAAATGTTTGAATGTTTTCACAAATTAAAGAGAAAAATCATATAGCCACGTTAAAGCATAGACCTCAAAGCTTCTTTGGCATAATTTGGCCAAAAGTTTACCACTAGATGAATATTAAAGGTATGCTACATAAGAGGATCAAAGATATTGTTTCGTATCACCCATGACATCATAAAATGTGAATGTAGGTGCAACAAAACTAGTTTTCATAGGATGCAAAGATATCTCAAGTGGAAAATGGTTATGTAACACATCTTGGGAAAACCTAGCATGAGGAAATTTTATAGTATTTTGTTCAATGTTTATAACCTTGTCCTCCAAGGTCTTTATAACTTGAAGGAATGTTTGAACCATGGAGCATTGGGATTTAGATTACCAAGCTGAGTAGTCACCAAAGGTGATGTAATCATGGGTTGAATATGCACATAAACTAGTATTTGAGTTGAATATATTTTTATCGTTATGGTAGATGTAACAATTATAGTTTTAGAATAAAAAGGTTGAAATACATATCACATTCCCAAACTAAATATAGTAAGGTGAATAGGTATCGAATCAGTTGTGGTACCTTCTAAGGATTCACCATAACTAGGTGAGGAAGATTTAACCTTGTCATGTATATTCCATTTTAAAATGTTTTTTTGCATTCACAATTTCCATTCCTTTATAATTAAAAAGTTTGTAATTTATAATAAAATATAAAAATCAAGAAAATAGGAAACAAAAAAACCTAAACCATGTAAGGTTTCATACTCAAAGATCAGTTTCACAAAATGTTTAACCATAAAAATATAGATTGGGGTTATCTAGGCTTCAAGGGGAATTGTCATGTATATTCCATTTGAAAATGATTTTTTGCATTAAGAGATTCCATTCCTTTATAAATAAATTTTTTAAAATTTACAATAAAGTACAACAATCAAGAAAATATAAAACTCAAAAACCTAAACCACATAAGATTTCATGCTCAAAGATCAGGTTCAAAAAATGTTTAACCCTAAAAATCTAGATTGGAATTATACAGGGTTAAAGGGGATAGAAATAGCCTAATATTAGTACAAGGCTGATAAACTATCTCTATATTGATCCATTTATATTTTAAACTCAGATATAACATATGTTGAGTTCACTAAACTGAGATAAGCCAAAAATAGTAAGTACATCTATGTTAAATAGATAAATCACAAGAAGCAATGTACTCAACTAGTTATGATGATAATAAAGTCATAGATCTACAATATGTAGGAAAAGTTTTAGAATATGATTATATAATAATGACCAAATTATTGATAGAGTGTCTCTATTGATGGAGACACTAGCATCAACCTTGGATGGTTGTGTCAACACTATTATTTGAATTTGAAGTAGGTGCCCTATATTAAATTCCTTATAGTAAATGATGTGACCATATGGATGCTTATGAGTTTGTCTTTACCATTACTCTAGTGTATTCATATCTAGGCCATGGACTATCATTCCGCATGAAATATTAGAACCCTAATTCTTCATCCTTATAGTGACCTTCAAAAAATGGGTTAGTGGGCTCATGATGTCAAGCTAACCCCAAAGTTCTAATTATTATTGAGTATTACCTACATTCCTAATACTCCAAAGAGGACCTTGGACTGATGTTCTTCTCTTTTACATGTTGGATTATATGTGAATCATGTGAAATATGAAAAGAAAGTACAATAGTGACCTAGTTTATAACATAGATACTATAGCTCTTCAAAAGATCCTTAAATACTTAAGAGTTGTGTATGTGTTATTCCTATGACAGACATGAGAATAAGAGAAAATAGTAAATATTTTTCTTTATTTTATGATTGAATGAATGTTTTTGATATGTTTCTTTGGTCTTTGCTATGTCATAAGTGAGGAATGAATGAGGATTGATCTTTTATTTATGTCTATCTTTTTCAAGAAATAACTCCCGTTCAATCACTTAGTTCAACCATTAGGATATGTTTCATTTAAAACTTGGATAACTTTAAAGAGTTAGATAATTATGTTGCAATAAGACACCTATGTTAACACAAGTGTCTATTTATGACACTAGTGTCAAGAGGGAAGAAAGTATTATAGGCTCAAAACTTGTAGAGGTGGAAGATAAGTAGGTTTTGTGCATTGTATATAAGATAGAAGGTCTAGGTCATCAATATAAGACTAATCAAACCAAGAGATAGTCGAAGGGACACAAAATAGAGAATATTCAAGACTTTTGAAAGCATGAAAGGTTTATAACAAAGAGTAATAACCAAGGTCTAAGTTATCCAAGTGTACATGACTAAGGTTATATGTAATCCATAAATATCATCTACATGAACATCAAATGATATCACAAGATAATGTGTCCCATAACTATTATCTTTATCAATCAGAATCCAAGTCTAATTTATTGACTAATGAATATATCTCCATCTATTAAATTGAATTATTATGTATAAAACTTGTCTTGTGACCCAATAACTAAATAAAAGATCCATATTTTATTCATTTAAAAAAGTAAGATAATTAAAATCAAACAATTTTAACCATAACACCTAAAAATAATGAAATATGAATATAACTGAAGGTGATTATATTAATATTCATTCTACATTAAATTTATTCCCCTTTTTGATAGTGCAATATTTTATCCCAACTACAGAAAAAAATATTTACAAACAATTGTGGAGAAGGTTTTGATGTGGTATATTTTTTTCAAATTTTTTTAAGGAGTCCTTATTCTATAAAAAGTAGATAAAAATGTAAAACAACACAAAGACAATGATCCTTTAAGCAAGTTCCACCTTTTTCATTTATGTTTGAATTTCTAAAACAAAATTGTAACATAAAAAATTTATAATGGAAACATCTATATTTGGCCTCATAACAAACTAAGTGAAAATTTATTTCTTCAAGATTTCTATTTTTTATTCCAATGTTTGGAATGATATATTTATAATTGGAAAACTAAATATCTTCATTCTTTAGCCATGTAAAGTCATTCCCTTCATAATGTATTCTTTCAAGTATATAATAAATAACATCAAAAGTACCAACAATGAACTTAATTAGTTGCCATTCCTCCCGATTTGATATAAATAATCCTAAAAAAAGAACATAATTAGGTTTCATTTATAATATTCAAAATAAAAATAGAATAACCTAGATAAATGCATTTTAATTGCATAATTGTGATCTAATGCTCACAATTAGTTTTAATTTTTAGGAAGTCTAAATCTTTACAATATTTAATCATAATTTTATATCATACACATGTGAATTTTAACTATACTTCTTTTTTGGCCACCTTGATTTGTTTTAAACCCTATGAGAACTCCTTTCCAATTACAATTACTATCAAATAGGCACATTCATTTTACAATGTATTGACCATAGGATGAAGGTTGTATAGTAACCTAAGATTCAATAGATAATGACATTAGAACACAATTCTATTCATCATCTTTTCTGATTACTCATGATGACTATTATTAACTCTCTTCTATGTTTTCAAAGAGACATGTTTTCCTTAAAACTAAAAAAATAATAGCATCAATATTTGTAATTAGTAATACAAATTGACAAAAAATCCCTCAAATACACTTCACCCTAGTCCACACATATAAGGAGAGTGTTCTTAGGCCACACAAAAACAATCATCTTGAGAAATTTTAAATAGATTGATATAGTTATAAGTTGGTGACATATAATGAGAACAAACATTTAATAATCATAATGAAATTCTATTATTACACTTGCATGCTATAATACATATACACATAGAGCCTCAAATATATATTGAAACCGACACATTTATGTGTTTCATCTTCTATTGAAGGGAACTATTACCTAAAACCTATTTTCAAGATGAAATTTCATAAAAAAATTTACAATTAGGCATGATTCATCATCAATGAAGAAATGTTTTTCATGAAATATTGATATGTTATTTTAGTCATGTGTTATTAAAATGGATTTTATGAATTATTTCCTCTTATTAATAAACATTGATGTATATAAATAATCATTTTTATTCAAAAACTTCAAAATCCATTACTTGATATCTTATATGAATATGATATTCTAAAAGGTTTATTTCCCCAGGATGCTACAAATTATGAATTCAATTAAATGATAGGAAATCTTCTTGTATATTTTCCAAATATCTATGAAGTAGGTTATGTATATTTTTATTTCTTACGATACACTACAAAAGTACCAGTATGCTTAGAGAAAGGGAAAATTACAAGTATTGAATGGATGAAAACCAAATTTGTAATTAGGGTCAAGGTCACCTCTATCTTAGTTGATGAGAAACCACCTTAAAAGGATTGTTTCACTATTAGTGTGAAAAATACAAGACCAAATTACGCATATGATGTTATTAGATATGAAATCAATGTCAAAAACTTTTAATATTGAAAAAAATTTATGATATAAACATTAAAATTAGACTTTGTTGAATGTATTGTAAATTATGACCAATATATATTTTGGATTAGCTCTTTATAGTTTCAAGGTTTGATGATAGATATTGGTGTGACAATATCATAACCTTGTTTTTAATGTTCTTAATGATAAGTGACTATGTAACTTACAACATGATATGAAGATGGAATAAATAATTTTACCAAAAAATACTTCAAAGAAGAGATTTGCTCCACTTGACCATGCAATAGATCCCTGGAATGGATGTCATGTGTCATTATGTTTGTTTTTTTCCTTTGCATGGGATATTCTAGTGATATGTTGTAAATATCTAAGTAAAAACCTTCTGCTCTTGATAGATGGTGGAATAATAATATAAGTATATTTTTTATGCTTTTTAGGTTTGAAATAAAATGAAACTTTGATATATTATTATGTAGCATAGAAATGAATTTATATAGGCAACAAACATTTTCAACATGTGACACCTATGCACATAAATGTTTATTGAACCCAAATACAACTAACCTACCGAATTGACTAACAAATATAACAAACCAATGTAATATGAAATAAGCATATTAACTAATTACACCAATATTGCCCCTTTATTACCTTTTTCTTAAATGTACCCCTGAAATAGATCAAAGTTCACCTTGACAAGAGACTTGGTAAGTATATATACTATCTATGAATCCATTAGGAAGTACTAGAGCTGAATATGGTGGTTTAAAACTTGTTTTCTAATGTAATGACACTTAACCTCAATGTGTTTGGTTCATTCATGAAAAACTAGATTCTTCACAAGCTTCAACACACCATGACTATCACAGAATAGAATTGGTGGTTGATCTTTAAAAATGTCTATATCAAAAAAAATGTGAAGTGTTCATAGATATTCACACATAGATATTTATGTGTTGTGATACTCTACTTCCATGGATGAGAGAGCAACTACTAACTACTTTTTCCTGATCCCAAAAATGGGTCTAGATTTGAGATGAAAAATGTATCCTTAATTATATTTTATATTATCAATAGATCTAGCATAGTTCATGTAAGTGTACCCCTGCATGAATAATTGACTATTATTCTTTTAGTTTAGACCATACTCATGTGTGCCTTAGACATATCTCAAAACATGTTTTATTGTAACCCAGTGACATTTCTTCAACTCTTACATAAATATGGAAAGATATCTCACAATAAAAGATATATCTAGCCTAGCATAGGTCAAGTAGATGAGACTCACAATGAGCTATCTATAGAGAGTTTCATCCACTAAAGGGGAATCCTAAAAATGACAGAGTTGTAAACCTTTCTCCATTAGTGTTGTAAGAGGTTAATAGTTTGACATTCTATGCTATTCTAGTAGTGTCTTGGCATATTTCATCTAGGAGACAAATGTGTGAATCTATTTTTTTCATATCTCCAAACTAAGATAATAATTTAGTAGCCCCAAGTCAGTCATATCAAAGGATTTCTTTAGGTTATTCTTTAATATATGAACAAGAACATCTGAACTACCAGTGATCATAAGATCATCCACATACAAGACAAGAATGAAAATATCTATACCAACATTCTTGATATACAAATAGGAATCAGAGGGATTATGAATGAAACCATGCTACAATAGCTAATCATATATTTTTATGTACCATGCTTGAAGTGCTTGTTTAAGTCCATATAAAGACTTAACTAAATGACAAACCTTATGTGGATGTTTATCACCAATGAAACCTTCTAGTTAGGTCATGTATACTTCCTCTTTTAGATCATCATTCAGGAAACCACTCTTGATGTCCATCTACTAAAGTTTCCATCTATATTGTGATTTTAGTTCAGAAACAATTTTGATGGTCTTGATCTTCATAGTGTGTGAAAAGGTATACACGTAATCAATGCCCTCTTCCTAAGCATAACCCTTTATAATAAGTCATGATTTGTGTTTGTTGATGGATCCATCTGCCTTATACATTGTTTTAAAAATCTATTTGTAGCTAATTGATTTCTTTTGTATAGGTAGATCAATAAGTTCCCACACCCCATTTTTGATAAGTGCATCATATTTAACATTCATGGCTTTCTTTCACTAAGGCTAACTTAAGACCTCTCAAAATATATCTGGTTTAGATTTTTCAACTACTAAACTCATGAGTGCAAGATTGGCTTCCTGTCTCACCTATCTTTGTTTTTGAACTCCTAGTGATGTGTCTGGAGGAAAGTTCAAGTGTGAGCCCTTGATTGTGGAATCTAGCCATTTAAGACATCATTGTGGTTGATGATTTAATGAATAATTACCCTATAGATTACCAAGATCAACAAAAAATTCTCCTTCTTATAGCTCACCTTCTTCATGTTCATCATTTAACTATGTGAATAGTTTGTGAGAGGTGGTTTGGCCTATCTCCTTCTATGCCAATGAGTCAAATGATGAATCATTACAAACCACATCATGAATTTCATAAATCTTCATCTTAAGATTAATGAGATGGTATGTTTTAGAGGTACTAATATACCCCAAGAAAATACACTGGAGGGTCTTTGGTTCAATCTTCTTCCTCTTTTTTCTAGAACATGTATATAAGAAGTACAACCAAATAATTTAAGATGGGAAATTGATGGTTTATGACCACTCCATACCTCTGTCGATGTCTTGTCTAGAAATATATTTTTTGGTGCTCTATTGAGAAGATATATAGTCATTTGTACTACTTCTACCAAGAATTTTGTCATCAACTTTGTAGTGGATAACATGCAATAGTCCATCTCCATGACTGAGCATATATGTCATTCTGTTATTCCTTTCTACTAAGGTGTGTAGGGAGTAGTCAGGTAATGCTTGATGCCATGTTATTTGAGGAATACTAATAACTCTTTTGATATGAATTCCCCCTTGATCTAAGTGGAGGAGTTGAAGTTTCTTCCTAGATTGTGTAACAACACGTTGATAGATGGTCTTAAAATGTGCAAGAGATTCACTCTTATTTTTGAGAAAGAAAACCAAAGTCTTGCAAGAAAAGTCATCAAAAAATAACTAAAAGTACCTAAATCCTTGATGGGATGCTAGTATGCATCCACATAGAGTAGTATGTACCATATCAAGCCATATCTTGGCATGTGAAGAACTCAGCTCAAATGGAACTTGATGTTGTTTGCCCACAAGACAACTAGAACATATTGATAAAGAATGGGAAATCTGAGGAATTCCACATATGATTACCTTAGAATTGAGCTAGAAGAGGGAACAAATAGATAAATGCCCATAGAGGTAGTGCCAAAGTGTAATGGACTTTTTTGTACAAGTAACAAGTGTATCTTCACTGCTTGAAAATGCATATAAGGCAAATAATTGATCCTTCGAGAAGGATTTAGCAAGAACCAACCTTATTGGGAAATGAAACATGATTTGATTCCTTCCTAGACTATAAACTCTACTTTTATCTTGTGATTCAATAGTTGACTAATAGATAAGATATTTATCATCAAGCCAGGGACATAGAGTACCTTTGTGAGAACACAGTGTCTTATCCTGAGAGGAATGGTGACACAACCAATTCCTTCTACAATGTACTCTTTATCATCAACAATTTGAAATTAATCTTGATTCAGATGAGTTGTTAGTGAATCAAAGATTTCCTTACATCTAGTCATGTGTTTGCAAGCACTAGAGTCAATTAACCAAAGTTTTCTCATTACTATCAAGGTTTGGGAGACTAGTACAAGATCATCATGGGCTTCGTATGCTTCTACTGCTTCATCTTAGATGCATTATCTTCTTACTTTTGTATTCTTATATGCCCTTTATACTTCTATTATCAAGGATGTCTCTTAGATTTCTATGAATGTTCTTTATTGGATGAGCCCTCTTGACTGGATTGGCCTTGATCCAATGCATTATACCAATAATGATTAGTATCATGCATGTGGGTTTTACAAATGTAACACTACCACTTTAGCCTCTTAGTCTTCTACTATTTTTGATGTTTTTGTGGCTGCTTCTAATATCCCTTCTAGAATTTTAGACCCCATTATTTTGAGATCAGGGGTTTTTCCTCAAATTCTTCATGCACAAATTGAATTACTTCCTCTTGTTGAAGCAAATTGACCAATTCTTTAAAATACACTACTTACTTGGTAATTTTGAGTGTCATAATGAATGTGTCAAATTTAGATGGGAGAGCTATCAACATGATCGAAACCAACATCTTATCCTTGATCTTTTCTCCAAGTACAATAAGTTCTACTTGTAGTTTTACAACCTAGCGTAAGAACACCTCAACCTTTTTACTTCATTTCATACTGAGTGTATGAAGAAGTGATTTTAGATGTAGGATTCTAGTCTAGTTGTTCGCCTCATAAATTATGGACAAAATGTCCCATGCCTCTTTTGATGTTTGTGCATCACAAACATGCAATTAAACTTCATCAGTAATACTGAGAGTTATCATCATGAGCACTTTCACATCTAACTTATCAAACTTCCTTTACTCATCAAGTCTAGTAGGATGGGTCACTATTCTAGTGATGATTCCTAGTAATTCTTCAAATTAAATAATCATTTATGTCTTCATCTTCCAAGCAAAATAATTTGGTCTTTCCAAGAGCTAGGCATCTGACAATAGTAGTTTGGATGCAGCCATATTCTAAAGATTTCGTTACTTTACTTTTACAAAGTAATTACAATAAAAATACTATGTATAGCTTCAAAGTTTCAAAATTTCTATATTTTAAATGTACTTTACAGAAATGTTGCCTTATTCACATGCTTCTACCTATGCATATCTTTGCTATGAGTTGATTGATCTTGGCACAGTTCCTACAAGCACGTATCCTTGTTACATCCTTCTATGTGTTGTAAACACTTCAAACTACATTTCTTATGTATGCTTCTATAGGCTATGTGAGTGGAACAAGTTTAAATGATTTGATTTGCACTCAAATGTTATTAGATGTTCTTCTATACTAATGTGAGCACTTATTTACTGCTTCTCCATGATTTGGCCTTTGTTTCAAACTTTCACAGTTCATCTAGCTTCATCTCTCTTCCACTCTTACTGTATATCACATTTTCCTAGATTGATATGGCTTGACCATTGACCAAGCTTTTTAGTTTTCCATCCACTTCTCTCCAACAATTCTGTAGATGCTGACTGGTATATTTTGTCACTCCAGGCTTGCATTGTGGCTTTGATAATAGACTGAAATAAAATGAAAATTTTATATATTATTCCATATAATAGAAATGAATATATATAGGCAATAAATAGTTGTAACCTATGACACCTATGCACATAAACAGTTATTGAATCAAAATACAACTAACCTACCAAATTGACTAACAAATCTAACAAAATAATGTAATATGAAATAAGAATATTAACTAATTACTCCAACAAGTTTAGTAGAATTTTTTAATTTGAAGATGGATTATGGAGAATTTTGAACTTTTTATGACTCATTTTAGTTACAAATTATAATTTCTAGCTCAAATGTTTGAGACTTTTTTGGCATACTATTTGTGTGAGTAATTTAATACCTTGTTTCTCAAGGCAAGTGACTTTGGTTAAGTTATTATGGTATTTTTTTCACCTACTCAAAATCAATTCCACAAGAGAGGAAACTTTAATCTTGTATAATAACAAACCCCAACATTTTCACATAAAATATGTCCAAGGGTTTCATATTTGAATGTAGAAGCTATAAAAAACTATAAAGATTTATAATACTAATGATTCAAAACTTTTGGGAAGAATGAAAAATAATGGAGATTTAAATATATAGGCTGTAACTTAATCTTTTTCCAATCCACTAATTTTGGAGAATTCAACACATGGTATATATACCAATGTAAGGTTACAAATGTACCCATATTAATCATATGAAGTACTTCAAGTACGAGGGATAATATCAATATTAATTTCCTTTATAACTATTAAGTCTCGTAGTTACCTTGTTTATACCTTTTATAACATAATAAAAATGCAACCTATAAATCTCCATGTCATTATTCTAAATCTCCATTTCATTACTACTTAATATGATCTTACCCAAAAAATTAATTTTATGACTAATAACATTCTCCAAACCTAGTAGTAATACTTCACCCTGAGTGATCACATAATAAGAATATTTATAGTACCACACTAGGAATAATCTTTATGTTTGAGAATAGCATACTATTGTTTCATTCCCTTATTTATATATTAATTACAAACATCTAGTATAGAGGAGTTTGTAATAAATAATCTTTGAATGATGGTAAACCCTTGTTTTGAATTGTTTATGACTAATGTGAAGAGTATATTGGTGGCATTGCTGAGGCACATGGTAATGGTAGGAACTACCATTGACCCTTGGTGGTTGTTGTAGGAACAAATAACCTCAATTTGGAATATATTCATTTAAAATGTGTCCCTATTTTTATAAAATACATCGTTACTGATTCCCCTGAACCTATATTGTCATTTAATGTTTTAGTCAATCAAAATTTAAAATGTTCAAATATATATACCTTGGGATTGTCAATGAAACTATATTTTAGATAATATAAATGAGCTATAAAAAATGGATCATAAATAATTATAGTCTCATTTAGATCTCACAAGGATTTGCTATGAAAAACACTTTGAAAATATGACCAAAAAATTTAGAAAATCATTCTTCACAACTCGATCCCATCCTTTGAATATATATTATAAAAATATAATTTTAAACTCTTATGGTGCTTTATGTGGGGTGATATGTTTGGAAACTAATAGTAAAACTTGAAGACCAATGCAATATCACTAAAATTAAAACTCTAATATCAACAGGTGTTTAACATGTCTAAATATATAATCTTTTTATGTTTTAAGATCCATTTTAATTAGAATAAATTACATATTACTTCATTCAAGTCCAAAACTAATAGTGTATCCCCAAAAATTAGGAAAAAGGAAGGAGTTAATCTCACTCAAAGGGTTAGAATATATTACTAAATAGAATAATAAAGTGTAAAATTAGTTGTCATGTTTTACACTCTTCCTACAAAGCCATACATCTTAAAATGCAATACTCAACCATGATTGAGCTACAATATCAATTAGTTATTGAATAAAAATATTCTAATCATGCCCTTCTTGACATAAAATTGTCATTAATGGGATATCTTCAGTGGATAAATGTTATGCATAAAATAAAAGGTTATACATGTAATTACCAGTTTTAAGAGGACCATGGATAGATTTGAGTAACGGTTTTATTTTGGGGTTTATAATCACATAGAGAGGTAATAATTAATTTTTTGGTTTTAGACACATTTTATTAAATGGTTCATTTTATTTCATGTAAGAAAACCAAAGATGGCACTAGAGTTGACAAAATGTTTATTAAGGACTTTGTGAGATTGAATGGTGTTTCAAAACCATTACATTAGATAAGGACACAAATTTTATAAGCCACTTTAAAATAAATTTACATGAAAGAAGCTGTAAACTAATATATTAATTTATTATTTCATACCACCAACAAATAGATGGAAAGATAGAAGTAATAAACATGAGTCTATAAAATTTGTTGAGATGTATAGTTGGCGAACAACTTAAAAAATGGGACTTAGATTTACCATTATCTAAGTTTGAATATAATAGTTTAGATGATAGATCAGCATTAAAATAACCATTTCATATTATTTATTATATAAATCCTATAGTAATTTTAGATTTGGAGGAACTGAAAATTGCATAACAAGTTAAAAGAATCATTTCTAGTGTACATACAATAGTTAAAAGAAGAATTAAGAGGAAATCTATAAATAAAATTAATGAAAGTATAAATCAGTAGTAGATGTAATGATAAGGTCAAATGTATTTGAATAAAAATAGGTTTTTAGGTTATATTTGAGGCAATAAATATTTTTAAATGGAACATACAATAATTTTTAAGTACAAGAAGTTGGTTCGTGTATAATTATGAAGAAAATCAATGGAAAATGATTATGAGTGAGTTTACACCATATGTTTGATATCTATCTATCTATTGCTTAATATTTCATATTTATATGATTTCAATGGATATGATGGTTAAGCTGAATAAGATGAAGAAGTGGATTGGAAGCAATTGGTAACAAAGAACAAGAAACAAAAGATAGTGCACGTTCTAGATAATAAAATAATAAACACAATATAAGGAAACTATATCAAGATTTTGGTACTATACGAGGGACTATAATAAGAAGAAAACACTTATATTTAAAAATTAGAGATAAATGTTTTTGACAATAAATGATAAGGTTTTAATTATGGAGTCTCATAGAAGCTGATTTATTTTCAACCAACAGAAAATCATGTGGAGACCAAACTTCTAGAGGCCATAAATTTTGATCCATGACTCTAATTTTACTCTCATTTATGCCAAAACAATCGTATATAAGAGGAGAATATTATCATGCCATTCACTTGGTAGTTAGTCTCATTTTTTATTTATTTATTGAGTCATAAGTGATCATATAAGCATCTGAAATTGAAATTTACTATTTTTTTTTGTAATTTTCAAATTTTCAAAAATATATATATTTGTAATTAGACATGAAATAGAGTTAAAATTTACCCCTTAGTATATATTTATTATATAAAGGATATGTGAATATTTTTAAACCAATCTAAGCTTACATACAAATACTACTTAAAATAGTGGTTGAAAAACTTGCTTAAAGATGAAAGTTACTATATATAGTAATTGCTAAGAATTACATGGGTTAGTTAGATTTAGGTAGAATTTGATTTATTTAGTACCATTAATTATTCATATAAACTACAATTTAGAGCTGATTTTTATTTAAATACGCTTATATAATTCTTTATTCATTCAATGAGAATCAATAGAAAAGATTGCTTTCATGAAATTTCCCAATTTTTTTTATCTATTGATATTTTTCTTAGCTAGTCAATGTTTTCATCATAGATTGAGAAATATCAATTTAATAAATGTATATTAAATGATTAAACATCATTATGGTCATCACTCAAGTCAGCATTATAATATTTCATACTCTTTTTCATTAGGGCACTCTTAGTGCAATCACTAACACTATTTGGTTCACCTTTCTCATGATTAATTTAACAAAAAAATTACACACAAGATGTGATATCCCTTCAGATATCCAAACAAAGCTCTGAATTGCTTATCTAAATTTTTGCAAAATATCTTCAAATACATAAATAAATCACAGTATAAACTCTTATTTATTTGCTCATAAGCTTACAAAAGAGGTCCTCTGTCAAGTATACAAAGAATATTGAAAGTACGGCCTTAATAGCTTGAATATTCCACAAATTGGGAAAGAAATCTAAATCTGGTACGTCTCGGCCTGCTGTGTAAAAAACACAATCATCGACGTCGGTTATACTGCCATCATCGGTCGATCTGTAGTCATTAACTCGTTGATGTTGGTGATATGTCGATCGATGTCGATCTCTGTAGGTCTCTGTTCGTTGATGTTGGTGCCTAAACTTTTCGTTGATGCGTACGAATTTTCACAGATCTGTACAGAATTCATATGGCCGCTGATATAGCACAACCTGTATGCTTGATCCTGATCTGTAGAATTATGGGCTAATACAAAAGGATCTATATCTGGATAATTCTTGAATCAAAACCCAAAAATAATGAAATACCTGTAAACCCTTGTGATAGCTTCTATCTGAAGTTATCTCTCAAACTTGTAAACACATGTGATAACTTTTGTATGAAGTTATCTCGCAATTTGGCAATAGATTGGCTGATCTCTCATAACCTCTGAATTGCACACAATGAAGATTTGACGTTCTTCAATGCAAATGGAATCCTGGAACCCTTGGCTCAGTCTTCACAGAAGAATTTCTTAACAAGAATCAATATCAATAATAATCATGAATGCAAACTCTCTCCCATGAGAGATCCTTATACCCCTCCACAAGTGTGCTTGCTAAAATTAGATTCCCTTAAATTAGACTTAGGGCTTCCTTAAATTAGAACTAGGGTCTTAAAATTAGACCAATTCTTAAATTAGAATTAGGATCCTAAAATTAGACCCAATAATTAATAATTAACAATTAACAATTAACAATTAACAATTAATTAATAATTAATAATTAATTAATATTTGATTAAATCAATCAAATATTAATATCTCCCTTAATTCATGTCTGAAAGAGCCCAAATGAAAGCCAAGCCCAGCTCCATCAAGACCCTCTATCCATCTCATCAGCCTACAAGGGTTGCATAATAGGCTAATCATCTACTTTGCACATGTCAACTAAAAAGGGGACATGACAATCCGCCCCTCCTGAAATTGCTTGCCCTCAAGCAATTGTTGAATGATAGACCAATCAATCCACCTAGATCCCAAATAAAGTCTTGATCTACAGTGCTATCAACCAACACAAACTCCAGGCCCTGTCCATCACCACTCTCATCCAATGGTGTCACATCACCTCTGTCTCCTGTATGCATATCGTCATCAACATGTGACCCACCTGTAAAAGAAATCTGAGACTCTACCACATGTGCTAACTCTTGAACTAAACTGACCTCAAGACAAAGCTCATCCTCATATCTCTCTTGTGTTGGTGCCAATGTGCACTCGTCATCGCACTCTATCATGTCATGTAGTATAGGCATCTCCATCTGATGAAAAAACATATATTTGAAGCTGTTGCCCCGTATTGCCTTAAGAATATGTGTTTTCCCATCAACCTCAAAACGAACCTCCATGTCTTTGAGATGAAGAGTAGCTTCCTCAAATGAATGAAGCCACTTCATACCCAAGACTAATTCTATGTCCCCCATGTTCACTACATAATAATTAGCCTTGAACTCATAGTTGTTCAAGCGCAATGGGAGGTCTCTAATCATATGCTCACACCTAAGAGTGTGACCATCGGCTACCTTAACTCTAATGCCCTCAAAATCTTTGGTAGTGAGTCCACGCTTCTCCAAAAATCTAGAATCTATGAAATTATGTGTGGCTCCTGTATCAAGAAGGGTGGTGACCTTCTGCCCTGCCAAAACTCCACAGAGTCTAAATGACTCATTCGACTGAATGTTGGATAGGCATGCCTCCTGCATATGAAGCTCTAAATTTGCCTCTACCTTAGGCTCTGAAGCCTCTGCCTCCTCAAAACTATCTTGTTGTTTGGAATCTTCTGATTTTGCATCCTCATAATACGCCCACATCACACAATTTGCTTTGCCCTTAGGCCTCAAAGGGCAATCATGATGGATATCATATGGACCTTTGCAGTAGAAGCAAAGCTTCTTCATGCGTAGATCATTAAGCACCTCACGATCCAAAGGTGGTGGTGCTGGATTGGCCTTTGAATCATTTTTAACCTCAAATTTATCTATGTTAAAATCTGGTCTCTCTATATCCCCGTTGGAGTGCTTATGGTATCTAGATGAAGAAGTACCTCTAGAGTTAAATTTATTGGATGGGGCTGCCATCTCCATATTACATGCCTTCATCATAGTTACCTGTAATGAAGGAGGATCAAAGCCTTTGATCCAACCTCTCAATGGTTCTGTCAATCCCTCCATGAAGAGTACTATAAGTCGCCTCTCTGAAATGTCAGGAACCATTACTGATAACTTCTAAAAGTCACCAATGTATGCCTCTAGACTCCCACTCTGGCGCAACTAAGCTAACTCTCTGAAATAGGATTTTGGGTCCTTCCTGTCAAAATGCTCCACCAACCTATCCACAAACTCCTGATAAGATGTGATCTAATCATGATGGAGTGTCACCATCCCGTGGTGCCACCAATCGTGAGCTACTCCCTCAAGATGTAGTGTCGCATATCTGATAGCATCTTTCTCACCCATCGATCGCAATGTGAGAAATGTATCCAGCTTACTAACCCAGGCCTGTGCTGTCACCTTACCACTACCATCAAACGTCACTAGTGTGAGCCTGCTTGTAGCATGCTTCAAATCATTATTTTGATGTCTAGGTCTCCTGTCCTGTCTAATCAATATGTAGTGCTCTCTCCTCAGATTAACAAAATGATCAAAGGTCATCCTCTCTTGAACATGAGGAGGTAATAAATTCCACTCATCATCTGCAGCCAGGTAAACATCTGCAAATGAGGAATCTCCTGCCTCCTCCTCGAATGGAACTTCTGGTTCCTCTCGAACAAACGTAGGACATGTAAGTCTATCCACTATTCTGGAGTGGCCCTACTGGGGTCTCTGATTAACCGTAACATCTCTGTTATCACCTTGGTCCCCATTTTGTCTATCAGGTGGGTTCATCCTCCTTATCATAGTAGTTAGTGCCTGTAGTGCTTGTGTCATCTCACGATAGGATTATCTGGTACCCGGATCATCATTATGTCAGTGGGCCCTGGGTGGGCTACCCTCACGTTTGTCACTCATGATAATCGGTTGATGTTCTAACAACTGGGTACCTTCAAGCAAAGCTCTACTACGTGTGTAATACCCGTGTGGTCCCAACTCTTGTGGCTGCATAAGATTTTCAAACCCTCAGGATGTTAGGATTTAGCTCTGATACCACTATGATGTCCCTTACATAGGGGCTCCTTTTGTCTCTACACAACTCTGAGATATAGCAATAAAAAGCTTTGATACCACTGTGATATCCCTTTGGATATCCAAACAAAGCTCTGAATTGCTTATCTAAATTTCTGCAAAATATCTTCAAATAGATAAATAAATCATAGTATAAACTCTTATTTATTTGCTCATAAGATTACAATAGAGGTCCTCTGTCAAGTATACCAAGAATATTGAAAGTACAGCCTTAATAGCCTGAATATTTTGCAAACTAGGAAAGAAATCTGAATCTGGTATGTCTCAGCCTGTTGTGTAAAAAACACAGTCACCAACATCGGTTATACTACCATCGTCGGTCGATCTATAGTCGTTAACTCACCGACGTCAGTGATATGTCGATCGATGTCGGTCTCTGTAGGTCTCTGTTCGCCGATGTTGGTGCCTGAACTTTCTGTTGATGCGTAAAAATTTTCACGAATTTGTACGAAATTCATACGGCCACTGATATAGCACAACCTGTATGCTTGATCCTAATCTATAGAATTATGGGCTAATACAAAAGGATCTATATCTGGATAATTCTTGAATCAAAACCCAAAAATAATGAAATACCTATAAACCCTTGTGATAACTTCTGTGTGAAGTTATCTCTCAAACTTGTAAACACATGTGATAACTTCTGTAAGAAGTTATCTTGCAATTTGGCAATAGATCGGCTGATCTCTCACAACTTCTGAATCACACACAATGAAGAGTTGATGTTCTTCAATGCAAATGGAATCCTGGAACCCTTGGCTCAGTCTTCACAGAAGAATTTCTTAACAAGAATCAATATCAATAATAATCATGAATGCAAACTCTCTCCCATGAGAGATCCTTATACCCCTCCAAAAGTGTGCTTGCTAAAATTAGATTCCCTTAAATTAGACTTAGGGCTTCCTTAAATTAGAACTAGGGTCTTAAAATTAGACCAATACTTAAATTAGAATTAGGATCGTAAAATTAGACCCAATAATTAATAATTAATAATTAATAATTAATAATTAATAATTAATAATTAATAATTAATTAATACTTAATAATTAATTAATATTTGATTAAATCAATCAAATATTAATATCTCCCTTAATTCATGTCCGAAAGAGCCCAAACGAAAGCCAAGCCCAGCTCCATCAAGACCCTCTATCCATCTCATTAGCCTACAAGGGTCGCATAATAGGGTAATCATCTACTCTGCACATGTCAACTAAAAAGGGGACATGACACAAGAGGATTTTGAAAAAATAGATCATATTGACAAATTGAAAAAAAAGGTGAAAATATTTTAACTATTTTACAGAACCATCTGAAAAAACATAGTATTTCTAAAAATTTAGAATGACACTTATAAAGATATTCAAAAATCAACTTACACCAATTTTTCGTAAAGTGTGTGACATGATCTTTGTCATCACTAATGTATTAGTTATATCCATCCATAATTAGTGGTTTAAAATAATTAATATAAACCCCATATTAATATATTTTTAAATGTTTATAATACACATGCATAATGATAGTCACCTTCTTAGTGTGATAATATTGTGATTGAATATCCTTTGGACAACTTTTATTTCTGTTTTCTGAATTTAAGCCATGACACAATTGATCCTACAAGAATGTTTTTTTTTATTCCTTAAACATATTTCAATGTATACTTTAATAATTTAAATATATTCTATGAGGACCATTCAATTCATTAAAAAATTCCATGAATGGAGCAATGGGGACCACATCCTCTACAAAGGCAAACCTCGTAGTATATTTCCTTGTAATGGAATCATAGTTAACGTATTTGAACCTAAATAAAAACATGTATATAAATGTTAAATATATACTATCAAAATTTCCCAATTTACATTTATATACTCAAAAATCATAATAACATTTCCCACTTTGGGGTGAAACTTTTTTTAAAAGTTTAATCAAAAAAAACTTTCCATAAATATTTTAAATGTCTAAAATAAAAAATGTGTGTGAACACATTAAATAAACTTAAATTGGTTAATCAATAAGGCCCTAAAAAAAATCACCTCATTATATAACTAGATAAAATTGAGTTTCAACCAAAAACATGGCTCTAAAGGTATTATTTTAGTATGGTAGTGAAGCTACTGCTTCAAGTATAATGGTTTTAATGTAACCATAATGGAGAAGTTACAATAGCATGTGATAAAAATTACATGCAATCACATATCGGTAATTATTATTTATAACTTTTTCACTTACAATACAACTAAAAATAGGGATGGTAGTGCAAAGGGACGTCCCAAAAATAAGAGGTAGTTGTAAATTCCTAAAATAATAGTCTATTTTCATAATATTTTATTTTCTTGTATTTTAAAAAATTATAATTAGTATCCACCTATGGTAACCATATAATTTATAATGGAAATTTTTAAATTTTTAGTCTACATTAAGAGTCATGTTTTCTTTGGAAAATTATATAGCTACAATAATGATACCATAAATTGTTTATTCAATTATTGATCTAATTTGGAATCTATGAGTGCAAGAAATAACATTTATAAGTATGAGAAGAAGAGGTAAGACTTTAGATATCAAAAAAGTAATTCAATTTTATTTTTAGTTCATTGTACGAAGGATTATATAAATAAATAGTGGGAAGCTTATCGATAAGGTTAAAATATTTTCTACTATTTTTTCATTGAAAATTTATAATTTGTATTTGGCATGAAAAAGTTTGGTAACCTAGTAAAGTTATACTTGCAATTGATTTTTCAACATTTTAGTGTATTCCAGACACATTTGTTTTGATTTTGTTATTTATATGGTTTTATGTGTATATTTCAGTGGATATTACATTACCATATTATTTTTAAATTTTATGGTTAGAGTTCCAAAAATACATCACATCAATTCTATGTTCATCAAATATTTTAACTATTATTTTTAATCATTTTATTGATAAAATAGAATAATAAATTTAGATATTATAAATTATATCAAGAGTTATACATAGAATTTTATAGATCTTCTAGATATCTGAGAAGAATAATCATTTAGTTACATTAAAAAAATTTATTTCACTTTATGACACTCAAAATTAAAAGAATAATAATTTCTACCTTAAAATTCTAATATCTATAATAAAAGGTAAAATCAATAATTTGTAGAAACAACATGTAAGAAGGAAAATAAATTATTCCTAAGGAAATTATTAAACTATAATCATGCATGGAAGTTTTCACAAATCCCCAATATGTTATCACCAAACATAAACAAAAAATGGAAAAAAAATCATCACATGGATCTATGAATCCATGAATATGATGGTTTGTGCTCCATGCATGAAGTTTGGCATCATAGTTAATGATCATAATTTGAAATAATAATAGTATTTCAGAGATGAGCATGAACAACCTAGAAAAAAAGGTATATCAAAAGTTAAAATTTAACTTATTCCTTTTATTATTGAAATTAAGGACTATATTAAATAAATGATTAATTAGAAAAACTTATATATAAAATGGAAGTATATTTTAGTGTACATAGACTTATTAAATTTTAAAATGTTTATTTCACACATATTAAAATAGAAGATCATGATATGAAACATATATCTAGAATATTATAATAAAATTTAAATTTATTCTATGTTTAATATTTACAAAATAATGAACCATTATTTTCACTCTATTTCAACCATTTTCTTCGGGATCTCTGAAGTAAAAAATAAATAATATCCTCATTTTTCTCAAGATTAAGCATTTTCACATATATTTTTCCTTTCATTTTGTAATCCTCATGCATAGCTCTATTTAAAAATTTAACTATTTTCTTTGTTATCTATTTATGTATATCTAAAAATTATTTTCACTGAAGATAAATTATGTCAAATGAATTTTTATCCCAGCTCTTCGGTTAATTCTTAGTAACATAAATTTTAGGTTGAAAACTTTATATTACACTTGTGTCATCTAATAGTATGGTGAAATGTCTTCATCCTTTCAGATTAAACTCATAGAGATAATAAAATTGAAGAAAATGAATTGCTAGAGAAAATAACCTTCAAACATTTTACACAAAGAATTATGTGGCCTTTATTCAACATGTATATAAGAACTACATATTTCTTGAATTAAATAGAGGAATACCAAGCAATGAAAAGATTTAAAATAGATTATAAATAACCATAAAATAAAAAACAAATATTTAAAACAAAAAACGTTTTCCAAGATGTGAAGCTTTAGCTTTAATGCATGTACAATTAAAAATGGTTAGAAATTAGCAAATTATTCTAGCACTCCCACTTAATTTATTCCACTAGTTGCTTAAATATACATAATGACCAAATTTTATTTCAATCATTAAAAATGATCTTTATCTAATACCTTTGTAAATATATCTACCAACTAGTCTATAGATCTGTAAAAATCCAAGTGTATTTCTCTATTTTTCACCAACTCTCTTATGAAGTGATACCGAGTTTCAATATGTTTATTTCTCTTGTGAAAAACATGATTCTTTGACATTGTAATTATTGATTTATTATCACAAAAAACTTATGTAGGAATTTATTTCATCTGAACAACTTGAAATGTTACTGATATACTACCATATACTCTGTGTCTATTAATTGTGTTATCACTATAGGCTACTTCTTTAATGCCCATGAAACCACACCTATGCCAAAATGAAGAAATATTAGAATTAATCTTATTGTAATTTGTGGTACCTAAAAAATTACTATTAGTATAGCCAATGAAATCAAAATCATTAGTCTTAGAATAGAACATTCCATATCATGTTGTTTCTACAACATATCTCAATAGTCTCTTCTCATATTGCCAGTGTCAATTTTTTGGTGACTCAATAAATATAGAAATTAAGCTAACTACATACATAGTATCTAGGCTTGTATTTGTGACATACATCAAACTTTTAATGAGTATTTTAAACATAGTTTGATCCCTTATGTTCTTTGTTGAGTTTTGTACTTGTTACAATTGGCATTAGTGTTGGATCAAAATTCACCATCTTGAATATTTTCAACACATCTTTGGAATACTTATATTAACAAATAAATATACCATTATCTAATTAAATAAATTCAATAACCACAAAATATTTCATTAATTCTAAATTTTTCATTTCAAATTATTTCTTCAGTTTTGATTTGAACATGTCTATAGAAAAAAAATAATAAAGATTAAGCCATCAACATATAAACATACAATAAAAATTTATCCTTGATTTCTAATTTTTTATACAACATAGGCTCACAACTACATCTATTGAATCCATTTCTTTTAAAGTATGAGTCAATCTGACTATACCATGTTCTTGGTGCTTGTTTGAGCCCATACAGAGCTTTCTTCCATCTATATAACTTATCTTAATATCCATGTAGTGAACTTTATAACCTAGTGGTTTTTCCTCATATAATTATTCTAGAAAACCATTTATAAAAGTTGATTTGACATCCATTTGATAAAGCTTAAATTGTTTTGTTCTTGTATGGCTAAAACCATCCTAACTATATGAAGTCTTGTAACTAGTACAAATGCCTTTTTATAATCAATTTCATGTTGCTGAGAAAATTATTTCACTAATAACCTTAATTTATACTTGTCAACTTGTAATTTTTCATTAAACTTGGTCTTACAGATCCATTTGACTCTTATATTGCCTTTACCTTCAGGAAGGTGTACAAGTTCCCATGTTTCTTCTAATAGAGTCCATTTATTCATCCATAGCATCGATGTAATGATGTACCTTTGTTTCTTTTTTAAAATATAAGGATCATGATAGAATAACGTAAAATTTGAATAGAAATCTAAATTCTCTTCTCCTTGATCATAAGTTTCTTTCAAAAAATTTATGTTCTTACCTCTGTACCTTGATCTTAATGATGAAAATGTAAGATTTGATTCATTACTTCCTAGTGAATTGGGACTTGCATGCACTGATGATTCACTTGGAAAAAAAATCTTTTGTGTTCTTATCTCTGTTGAATTACCTCCTTTTATATTTCTTATTGGAGTGATTTTTTTTTTTTTTTTTTTTTGTAAACTTGGATAACCACCTTGCACATCTTGTTCTATTGATTCTTCTTTATGAGGTATTTCTTATTCACTTGTAATTTTTCTATCAATACATCCATCCCAAGATTTTTTTAATTTGAATTCAATATCTCTACTAATGATTATCTTCTTGGTAATAAGATTATTTAACTTGTAAGCTTTCAATTGTTTATTGTAACCACTAAAGATACTTTTCTCACCTCTATCATTTAGATTTATTTTTGTTCTAGTACAATTGCATGACACATATCTAAAATTTCTTAATTCTTATTTTTTGCTATAGTACATGTGCATATGCCACACATCTAAAATTTATTAAGTGATATACAATATGATTCCATCCACTCCATACTTCCTATGAAATTTTATTTTTGACATTCTTTGTAGGACTTTTGTTTAGAATATAAATTACACATGCTACTACTTCTTCCCAGTATTCACAGAATCTGGCAAAGTAGCTCTCGAATGGGGAACTACTTCTCTCATGGGTATGACAATGGATCTATTTTTATTATTCTTATCTAAAAAATCCATGATGGTTTTAGAACCAATATTTAAATTGGTCAGGGACCAAGTATCTTTCCATCAAATAGATCTAGATAAAAAAAACATACGACATCTTTATTTGACATCACAATGGTTCGAAGGGTCTCAATTTTATTGTACAAAGTTAGTTATCATAAATATTTTCAAGTAGCAAGTACAAAAATTAGTAACAACCCCCAATAAAATTTGGTATGATTCAATTCAACATTTTATTCATTCTTCGATAAGTGCTTAGCTTTCAACATGCTCCTAGCCATATCCATGATTGTTCTATTATTCATCTCTTTAACACCAATCTATTATGGTCTTTATCTTGTAATAAACTTCTTGTTAATTCCAAGATACCTACAAAAATCAAGAAAATCATTTGAAGAATATTCACCACCTCTATTTGACCTAAGTATGTTGATATATAGGCCACTTTATGTTTCAATCATTGATTTTAACTCCTTGACTGAAGGATTTAAACTTCTACTTAAGAAAAAATGTCCAAATTTTCTTGATAAAATCACAAATGAATGTTATTAAATATTAACTTCCACCTAATGTTGGAGTTTGCATAGGTTAACATATCAATCCCTATGTTTTTTCCCAAAATAAAACTCTCACATGAACTCGATGGTTTCTCAATTTGTGTTAATTATTTCATCATCTAATTCTTATGAAATAAACTTAAACATCCAAAATGAATATGTACACACCTTATATGCCATAACCATGTTAGATATAAAATGGATGCCTCATAATTTTCCTCAGGCTCTTCTTAGAAGTGGTAATATTTAGTTCATGTTCATCTCAATCTCTGAAATCAACTTATCACATGAAAATATATCATTATAGTTCACACATTATATTTAGATGATGTTCTTTAACCTTTTTTGTATATGTTTCCCAACACTCAATAGATTATGATTCACACCTGGCATAAAATAAACATTTAGAATATATTTTATTTCACCATGTTTTGTGAAAATGTTAATAACATCTTCACCCATCACTGATACTTTATTATCATTAACAAGCTTCACTTTTGACTTCACAAAACTATTTAAGCTTGGAAAAAAATATTTGTTTCTTGTCATATGATTATTACATCTATTACCTAAAAACCAAATTTCAATAGACCTATCTTTATCAACATGACATGTAATTAATAATGATTCAAAATTACATCTAAAAAATTTGCATTTTATTTACCCTCATTTACTTCTTGTTTCCAACATTCATATGTATAATGGTAAAAATTATTACAATAATGACACTGAAAATTAGATTTATCATGTTTATGAGATCATTTTCACCCTCTAGAACTATGAGTATTGAAATTATTAATTGTCCTTTCACCTTCATCTGGACTACTCCTTCTACCTCTTTGATTATTATTTATACCACTACCTTTGAAGCTAGACCTTCCTCGAGCTCTAATAAATGAAACCTTGATTTAAAAGCATTATCTAAAGAGAAAGTATTGTTCATCTTAATTTTAAATTCACGCGATAATGTACACCCCATTAACTCATCTATGGATAGTTATGTTAGATATTTATGTTATTAAATAACAACAACAATAATAGAATCAAACTTACCATGTAGACTCCTAAAAATCTTTTTCATAACCTTTTGATCAGCTATTTCTTCTACATGTGATCTTATTTGATTAACTACATTCAAGAATTTATTGAAAAAGTGGTCTACATATTCTAAATATTTCATATATACATTCTTACAACTTCTCTTCAGAGACTATAATTTAGCCACTTTTACCTTAACGGTTCCCCAATACAATGTTTCAAGAATATCCTATGCCCTAATAAAAATAGACTCATCTATTGCCTATTGAATTAAAAAAAGGGATTTTGCATCCTTCTTCTTGTTTTTGTTAAGCTTATTCTTATCTACTTGTGTCAAAACCTGATAGGTTATTTAATCTATAGGCTCTACATATCTATTCTCCACTAGATTCCATACATCTTGAAAATAAAACCAAGTTATCATCATAATAGATCAAAAATCATAATTTTTAGCTATTAAAATTTGGAATTTGGGGCTATATAACAGTATTTTTCATTTCCATAATCTTTTAGTGTAATGTAATTTTGTATCCTTCCTTCAAATTTGAATATTAGTTTGTTTATTAACATTATTGTTTAATTTCAAACTTCTTTCACTTTCACTAGATAGTCCTTTTTCTTAACTACAATTTAGTAGTATCTTTTTTTATTTTACTGCACTATTCTCCCTTTTTGTCTTTTGCCTGCAAGCTGAAATTGACTGTGGTAGGATGTTTTCCCATGATATACCTAGTTTTCAACATGGACACTAGTTGTTCTTTCTTTCAATAGTCTACCAACTTTAATTTGAACACTCCATGATCTCCTTTTTCTTTATCTTCTCCATTGTGCTCTGATAAAACCCTAAACAAAATGAATTACTACAACAAACAACCTTACAATACTTTATACATAGAATGTTATGGCCTTTATTCCACTTGTCTATAAGAATTACATATTGCCTCAATTAAATAAGAGACTATGAAGTAAAAACAAAATATTTAAAACATCTTATAAATAAGCATAAAAAAAAAAAGATTTAAAACAAAAAACTTTTTCCAAGATATGAAGCTTCAGCCTTAACACATGTAAAACAAAAAACTATTAGAAATTAGCAAATTATTCTACTAAAATAATCCATCCTTTAGGAAATAACATCTATAAATTTATATTTTTCTCCAAGTATCAATACTCTCATTCTATATATGGATCCAATAATATAAGAATAAAATTCTTTTATATTTTAAATAGATTCTATAATGAGGTTGAAATCTCCCCTAAATATCTAGTGATCCACGTTTATATGATTCAGTAGTTATCCCAAAGAGTTTGAAAGCAACTAAATTTGGAAATAACTTTATGATTGTAGTTATTAACAAGTCATTAAATTTGAAATATCTAATTTGTTGATAGGTACTAGAGAGCCACCCTTTACCCTTAAAAATTGGTTGTACATGTACCTTTCACAATATAATGAAGGAATATAAGTCCACTATTAAGTGAATCCAATTATTCCTAATTCACTAAAATTTTAATTGTATATGATTCCTAAGTTCTATTATTTTTTCAATAGTGGTCCTAGTTTATTGGGAGAAGATAGTGAACATGGATCCCATGAGAAATGTCTCAAATAAGGTTATCCTTTTTATGCTCATCCCAAACCTCTCACATATTATTTTTTTCATTTCAATAAGGTTATCCTTTTTATGTTTATCCTAAACTGTGAAGATTATAAAACAGCCCTATCCCCTTAACTAGTTGATTGAATTCAATTAATAATAACAATTAACTCAAAAAAGAGAGTAGACACACAATTTTATATTTTGTAGGATGCACAACTATATCTTTATTAATGCATATATAAAATAACAACTACACTATTACATAGTTCACTGTAACTAAAAATAGATAGAAATAAACTAAAAGTCTAACCATACATTTGACATGTATTATTCTATTTGATAGATGACAGGAATCTCAATGGTGAAAACAAAATTTTTTGACTAAAAACTAAAATATTTGAACTAACTATATAAATCTGCTTTAACTCTAAATAAAGAAATAAGCATGGGAAAATAGCAAACATGCAACAAGGCATACAAAAAGGAACCTAACAAATTAAATATGTGCTTGATACATAGCGTGATAATTATTATGGAACTGAAAGACTAGAATCAATTATCAACATACTCCCCATTGATGTTAAAGGGGCTCACAATCTGATCTCTAAGTATAAAAAATTTATCCTTTGCAACTACTTTATTAATGATATATATGAATTATTCTTTAGTGCTGATGTATTTTAATTCAACCACCTTCTTCTACACTAAATCTTGGATAAAATGATGCTTTAAATCAATTTTTTTCCTACTATGATGGAATGGATTATTGGCCAATTTGATGACACTAATGTTGTCACAAAAATCATAAATGTCTAGATTTTTATCTCTTCAATAAGTTTTCTAATCATAATGCTTGTGTACCTACTGAAGAGATTACAACATAATTTACTTCTATGGAATAAAGGGTAATTATACTTTGTTTTTTTGAGCTTCAAGTAATCAAACTAAAACCAAAATAAAAGTAACTACTAGATGTAGACTTTTAGTCATCAAAACTACCTCCCCAATTAACATCACTAAAACCAATAAGATTGAACCTTTTAGAAGTGTAGTAATGAATACCAAATTCTGGAGTGCCTCTCACATACCTCAAAATTTTCTTGGTTTCCTTCATATGTATTTCAGATGGCTCTATCATGTACCTTGAAACAAGTGAAACTGAATAAGCAATATCAGGTCTTATGTGAGTTATAAATAACAAACTTCCAATAATTATCTTATAAGTTATCTCATCAACTATTTCAGCACCATCATATCCACATAACATAACTCTATAAGCAACTAGAGTGGAGACTAGTTTACAATCAACCATGTCAAATTTATTAAACATATCTTTCACATACTTTATTTGACAAATAAAAATTTCATTATCACTTTGATAAATATCCATTCCTATAAAATATTTCATGAAACCTAAATATTTCATCTTAAATTCATTCATCATAGCAACATTAAATTCATCCTTCATCTCAGAACTGCTACCCATATACAACAAGTCATCAACATAAACACTTACAATAAGAATATCATTACCTTCTTGTTTGTAGTAAAGGGTAGGTTCACTCTTAATTCTTTGAAAGTCATTCCCCATAAAATATCCATCAATCCTATCATACCATACTCTTGGTGCTTGTTTGAGGCCATACTGAGACTTCTTGAACTTGTAGGCATGATTTTCTTTTCCTTGCACTTTAAAACCTTATGGACTTTCCACATACACTTCCTCTTTTAAGTACCCATTCAAAAAGGCACTTTTCATGTCCTTATGATGGATGCTCCAATTCTTTTGAGCTGTTAATGAAATCAACATTCTAATGGTCTCTTGCTTTGCTATTAGTGCAAATGTCTCTTCATAATCAATGCCATAATTCTATGTGAAGCCTTTAGCAACTAATCTTGCCTTATGCCTTTCAACGCTTCCTTCATTTTTATACTTAGTCTTATAGACCCATTTCGTGCCAATCTTCTTCTTACCATGTGGAAGCTTTGTAAGCTCCCAAGTGTTATTACTATGAATAGAATCCATCTCTTCTTGCATTGCTTGCATCCAAACCTCATTCAGACATGCATCTTCAAAACATGATGGTTCAAAATCACCCTTGGTAAGTAAATAAAAATTCACTATCTCACCTCTTGGATTTTCTTTATGTGCCTGATTTGTACTCCTTTGATATATATCACTCAATCCTCTTACCTTCCTTATAGAACTAGGACTTGAATTTTGACTTGCACTTGGAATTGAATGAGTAGATGAGGAGCTAGATGGTGAATTTGTAACACTTTTAATAGAAATATTAGTTGGATTTTAATGATCAATAACATCTATTATAACATCATTTAAAACAAATTTTGACTTCTCCATATGGCTTTTTTTATGACCATAAACTCACCCTTCATAAAAAATTACATCTATTGACATAGTAAGCCTATTAATGAAAGGATTATATAACCTGTAAGCCTTATTTTCCTCACTATATCCAAAAAAAATACATTACATACTTTTAGGATCTGACTTTTATCTCTTTTGATTAGGAACATAAACATAGGCTAAACAATCAAAAACTTTGAAATTATTAACATTAGGCTTTTTATCATACCAAGCTTCGTATGAAGTCATCATGTCAAGTACACTAGTGGGACTCTGATTAAGAATATATACTACTGTAGCAACTGCATCTCCCTAAACAAAATTACCTAATCCCTTTGTTTGTACCATACTCCATGCCATCTCCACCACTATATGTTTTTTCCTTTCATCTATACCATTTTTTTGAGGTGTGTAGGTAGTGGGGAGTTGCCTTTTCATGCCATGCATATCACAATCACCTTGAAAGGGTTTTGAATAAAATTCTCCTACATGATTAGTCATTAAGCATTTGATTTTAGACGCTTTTTCATTTTCCATAAGGGCTTTAAACATCTTGAATGTTTCAATGGATTTACCCTTGGTCTCCAAAAAATAAACCCAAAACATTCATGAGTAATCATCAATAAAAGTAACAAAATGTGATGACTTACCCAAACACTTTTTTTGCATAGCACCACCAATATATGAGTGAATAATTTGAACTAGATGATAAGCCCACTACGCATTTAATTTTGAAAATTTCTCCCTTGCATGCTTTCCTTTATTACAACCTTCAACAATTTCCGTGTGTTCTTCAACCTTAAGCAAACCAAAAACTAAAGCATTTGATGTTAGAATCTTCAAACTATGAAAATTTAAATGCCCATACCTGAGATGCCACAACCAACTTGTATCCTCATATGCCATATTGGCAAGGCTGCTATTTTGTTCACCAAACTTCAATGGGAACATCTTATTATTTATCATAGGCATAACTGTAATCACTTTATTGCCGTAATTCTTATCACAAATTATACATTGTTGATTTTCAAATACAACTTTATAATTCTTCTCACACAATTGTCCAACACTCAACAAAATATGGTTTAACTGTGGAGTGTAGCGAATGTCTTTAACACTCTTCATACCTTATTTTGTATGGACTTCCATAGCTCCTTTTGAATTGACCTGCAATGATTTGTCATCACCAAGATGGATCATAGATTTGAAACTTTCATTCATTATTGAAAATAACTTCTCACTCCTAATATAAGGTTACAACATCTAGAATATAAATATTAAACATCTTTACTATTATTTTCAGCTTTGGCATAGGATAAAAATAAATGATCTAGAGGGTTCTCATCATCTTCTTGGGCATAATGAACACTTTTACCTTCTTTTAATCTACAATCCCTTTTAAAGTGGCCATACCTATTACAATGGTAATATTGGACATTCCTTTTATAAAATCAACCTCTACCTCTTCCTCTAGAACCACCTCTTCCTTATGAACCACTTTTACCTCTATTTTCTGTTGAATGATTTTAATTCTGATCTCTACCTTGCCCTTGATTTATTTTGGTGATACTATTGGCATGTTTATTCTTTAGGATTTGTACGTTGGAAGAAAAGACATTCTCATCACTATCTTCGAATGAATCCCTCCATCCTTCTTCATGAGACATCGAAGATCCAACTAGGTGATCAAATTGAATGGTAGACAAAAAAATTCTTTCTTCTATGATTATGGCAACATGGCTCCACTTTGGTGTGAGAGTCCTCAACAACTTTTTTATCACAACCTCATTATTCATAATTTCACCAAGTGTAGCCTTCTTATTGACCACATATTTTACTCTAACACAATACGTACTCATACTTTCATCTTCTTGCATCTTCAAAGTCTCAAATTCTCTCTTCAATGTTAGTAAATTGATAACTTTGACTTGATCACTACCTTGGTAAGATTCTTTTAGAGTTTTTTAGGCATCCTTAGTTGTCTTTGCCCCTATAATTCTTAGAAATAGTCTCTTATCTAGATCTATTTGAATATGAAATAAGACTTGAGCATTCTTTTTCTTAGCCTCCTTATTAGTTGTTTTATCATTGGATGTGAGGGTATTACAAATAGCTAGCACTAAATAACTTGATTCAATAATATCTCACAAATGTTTTACTATAAAAAATGTCATCATTTTGATGCACCAATAATCATACTTATTTTCATCAAATTCTGGACTAGGCAAGGGATTAGAATTCGACATGATAAACCTTTGGCAAAATTCTAACCACTAAATATTTAACCCAAAATAAAATCTTTGCTCTAATACCAAATGAAGATACTGAAATAGCCCTATCCCCTTAACCAATTGATTGAATTCAAATAATCATAACAATTGACTAAGGAAAGAAATAGAGCACACACATAATTTTGTATTTTATAAGTTGCATGACCATATCATTATGAATGCATATATAAAATAAGAACTACACTATTACATTGTTCATTGTAATTAAAAATAGACTAAAAGAAACTAAAATTATAACCATGAATTTGGCATGCATTATTCTCTATGCAAGATGACAGGTAGTTCAATGATGAAAACAAAATTTTCTAAGTGAAACCTAAACTATCTAAACTAACTGTCTAGAACTACTCTAACTCTAAACAAAGAAATAAGCATGGGACAAGAGCTAACATGCAGCATGGCATACAAAAAGGAAACTAAAAACCTAAATATGTGCATGATACACAACATGACAGTTATCACGGAACTGAAAGACCAACATTAGTTATCAAGAAACCTCTCATATTACATGTTTTTTATTTCATTTTCATCTGATTACTATAGCATTTGAATCAAAAATTACTTTCTTTAGGTGGAAAAGTTTTTGGCCTTCTATAACAGTCTCATTAAGGAAAGGGTTATTACATTCAATCACCCTTTACTTTTCATTTATTTTTTGTGTGTTAAAATTGATAATGTCTATCGTGTAATACTTATTCCTCTCCTATGTAATTATTCTTCTCTTATGTAAGTATTTTCACTTCCAAATACACATACCAAACTATTTCCATATTCATATTAATTTATTAAACTTATTCAAAAATATATATATTTTTTATGATATAATAATAATTTCTTCTTGAAATATTTTGAATGTGTTTTGTATTTTAAGATAATTCTTGACAAATCCATACTTATTATATATTTAATATGTTGTTATATATGAAGACATTAGAACGAATATTTTCCTTGATATCAAATAAAATTTATTCATTTAATAATGTTCTCAAATAAATATTTTGAACATGTTTAATTTAATATGTAGTTTTTAATAATATATTTATCTATAAATCACTTCTAAGATACATTAGATATCCTATAACCTATTATACTAGTGTTCCCATTAAATATTACCATTTGTTTCAAGTTTATCCTTATAACAATATTCAGGAGGAAGAAAGTATAACCTCCTCTAAATGTATAGATATGAAAAGTATTATGTTTTAAAGAATCAAATTCTTGATATTTGATCTATACAATTCTTATAGATTATAAATATTAATGGACATTTATAGAATAAATTTTTAAACTAATAATTGTTGAGAAATGATTTTTTCTATTTTTTATTCTATAAAATATTTAATAATCTCACTTCAAAGTGGAAGTCTCTTTGAGCCATGTACATCTAAATTTTTAAATTTTTAAGGGTAAATTAGTTCCAATAAAATTTCACTATACAATATGTTTATTGTAATATTTCATATCTATTCAATATCATATATACATAACTCATTTTTTAATAATTCTACATAGGAATTGTAATGCAATTTTCATATCGCAGCTTGATCATATCCTAGTAAATATGCCACTATCATTAAGTCATTTGGGATAAAGAGAAAGATTATTTAAATAATTTGAAGTTTTGAAATAATATATTTTAAGAAAATAATTATTAAGTTGTTCCTTCTATATCAAGGAAGATAACCACACTTAATACATTGTGCCAAGCTTCAATACAGACCTGTAAACTTTAACAATATTTATAAATATATAAAAATTATTTAAAGTATTAATAAAGTTAAATTGAGTTAATGGGCCACAATTATTAAATCACTTAGAATAGAAAGAAAAACTATTTAAATAATTTAATGTTTTTAAAAAATTATTTTAAGAAAAATAACACATTGTATTCCTTCCATAATAATAAAGACAGCAAAATTTAATAAATTTCATTAAACTTCAATAAATACCTTAAACTATATATATAAACATTAATCATAAAAAAAATAATAATAACTACGTTGTTCCTCCATAAGAAAGAAGTCAACCACATAAAACAATAACTACGCTGTTCCTCCCATAACAAAGAAGTCAACCACATCTAATGCATTGTGCTAAGCTTTAATAGAGACCTATAAACTTTAAGATTGCTCCTAAATATATATAAATTAACTATAATAGAAACAGAAATAGAATGAAACAACCTTAATAAGTGGGACACTATCATTAGACCACTTAAGATAAAAGAGAAATACTATTTAAACAGTTTAATATTTTAAAAAAAATATAACATACATTATCTTTCTTTCATAATAAACCACAACATTTAATATATTCTATTAAACTTTAATAAATATTTTAAATTTTATGTTTACATATATATAGATTCCTATTTATTTTAAAAAATTAATTTATATTTATTAATATTAATTAGAAAAAAATAATTTAATATATTTATTAAATAAATAATGATACTCGAACATAATATTTTTCAACATATATTTTATTTTTAAAAATATATATACATATAGATTATACCCAAAAACTCTATGTCATCACCTAAACTCTATTCAATATTACGACCTAAACTACCAAAAACTAGACCCATACACACCTATATGTAGTTGTGCAGCTAAAAGCATTCAAAATTCTGTACAAGCAATTTTTTATACATTTAGCCCTCCATTGGTTAATAAGTCTATCCATTTTGTAGTGGAGCCGTTCCAAAGGTGTTCATTTACTACCGGAAAATTGTGTAAGTAATAAGTCCGGCAGCAAAGTATAAGCTAAATCTTAGAAGTAGACCTTACAAATTTGCAATCTACAAAAGAGAAAAGCTCAGTATGTCGAGAGCTTATATTTACGGTTAAAAATATTTGCGCTTAATATTTGATGTCTTTCGGATCTGATTCTGCAACAAGCTAAGGGATCCCCACTTTCGTGATCCTGCAAGACCTTAGATGTTGCTCCTTTGCCTCTCCCACATTTTTTACACATTCTCTTTTGCGATCTGCTCCAGATCTGCATGTGTTGGTCTTAGTGGAATCTGTTGTATGTTCTGGGCATCCATGCTTAGTCTGAGAATAGGTTGAAACAAAATGATCTGTAGATAAGGATGTACCACTCTTTGAAATAGAACTACGCAACGAGGATTTTTCTGGCAGTTCATCTATAGCAGCTTCTGCTTTACTTATAAGCCAATCCAGAGCTTTGCTGGAACGATCAAACCCTAATCTGAATTACACATCATAAAATTTTACAGCAGTAGAATGAGACAGCCTAACCCTTGTGTCTCGAAGTCCTTTTGCAGTACTCACTTTAACATGCCGGTCTTTGGCTGCAGAAGAACGAACTCGCAATGCTTTTGAAGCACAACCACCTGATATGTTCTCACTCATCTCAACATTAACGGCCCTCACATTGCTCTTTTCACCTTCCCATTCATTAGTGAAAGAATAAAGATTATCCGAAGACTTACCAGAGCATCTTTTTGGCGGCTCCTTTACATAAATCTCCTTTGTAACATCGCAGCTTCTGAAACTAAATTGTGTATCTGAGTCCAAAGTTGTCAGTGGAGAAAAGCTTTTGAAAGATATATAGTCTGCGAGGGATTGATAATCTTGTATGTTATAACTTGGAATAATTTCAGCGCAAACATCATCACTGTAGATCGATGGGGTATATGTCATTTCATCATTTATAGGTATAGGTTATCCCACAATCCTCCAACGTTTGTCTCCATCTATATTATCTGCAAAAGGATATATGTTACAACCGTAATAAAGTCCTTTTTAATCTCTGGCAAAAGTGGACGGTTCAGATAAACAGGCTTTCCACAAGAAACCCCACATTTGAGGAAGATATTTAATTAAGAAGACCGTGTAAAAATACGAAAACCTCTTTATAATGTTTCGAGAAAACCCTAAAGAAAGAAAGCTAGAAAAGAAAAGAAAAGAAGCGTACATACCTGGTTATGATGTTTTACACGATCTTTGAGTTTCAGAAAACAAGAGGCTTAATATAGACCATTTTCAATGAGAATGCTACGCTTTTAAACATCATTAAATCTGCGTATCGCACAAAATCTACACAGGTAATTTAACTAGTACTTATCCATGAAGCTAGATTTTATTACAAGCGTATTATCAAATCCTATGGTGGTGTGTCTTACCACAATTAAATCCCATAAGAAAAGGAATCTGAGATTTGTTCGCAAAGAAGAGTGTAAAGTCAACCATTCATTGTTGTACGAATATCCGTAGATATAGAGCTAATAAAAAATCTATGGTAAGATCCTTTTCAAAGAAAACATAATAGAAAGGTGATGATGATGGCATGCCTGGGCTCAACTGCTGTTGTGTCACGATGAATCATCGAATGACTTCCTTTCGAATAACTTTTTGATTCAGATTTTTCAATTTATCAAGTCGGGGATTGTATACATATATATTTTTTACATTAGGAGTTCCCTCAATGGTGTAAGTTATTTGTGAAGGGGTGTTAATGTTTTGGTGAAGTGGAGTTTTGAAATGAAATAGTTTTACACAGTAAAACAATGTAATTGGCAGTTGTACCTCACTCAAAATTTATCACCAGTGACTTCATTTCACCTTTTATGCACATAACATTAAGCAACAATACTTTGTTGTTTATAGTGGACATGATGGTGGAAAATGAGGTGGTGGATTACTTCATATGAGATGGTAATGAGTTGTGCCAAGAGGAGATATTCTTTTTTATGTTGAGCTTTGACAATGACAAAGTGGCTAGGAAGGGTAAAGCCATACAAAAGATGAAAGCAGTGAAATTTTTTAAGATGCATTGGGTGGTGATGGTGAGGGGCAATGACAAGGTATTTCAAGGGATGGATTTGAAGAAGCCAAACTAGATACACGTCCAAAGTTCAATGACATGTCATGTATATTAATTCAAATTGTGGTTTCCACTGAGTTATTTTAGTGACCTAATACATGATTGAAACAACTGTCATCTCAATGAAAACATGTCTCTCTTTGGAATATTTTATGAACCACATATTTTCATGACAAGCGTATGTTTGACAATGTTTTATTAGGTCAAAGTGTTTGAGAAAGTATTTTTTGTAAAATTTGTGCATGATTACACCATGAACTTTGTGGTAATAATAGATATGTATATACTATATACTATAGTTAATATATAATATATCAATAATAGATATATATGATATAATATACATGATATTAATAATATACAAGAAGATAAATATTAAAATAATAATATAAATTTTTACTATTAAAATATTTCAATACAACTTTATTTTACAAAATCATAAAAGTAAAGAAGGTTACATAACAATGTAGCCGGTTGGTATTGATGACTCGAACTCTAGGTTGGCTTAGAACATGCCATCAAAAAATAGGAAACAAAAAACTAAGTTGCATAAGACATTATTAGAGTAAATGTATTTGGTTATATGTTTATAGTTTATTTTATGACTAAAACAAACTATTATTGTAACTACATGTGTTAAGCCTATTCCTAGCTTCCCATTATTTATTTATTTTACCCACATCCTAGATTGCATGAGTGTTCTTTGGTTTATTTATATGAGTCTCTCCTTGGTTAATAACAATGCATATTCTTGATTATTTTCTCAACATGATTTTAATATGGTTTCAGAGCGCACATTTTGAAATCATAGGAGAAGAGCTTAGAAGCAAGATGTGAATTTGCTTGAAGAATTCTAGCTTTGGTAAAGCAACTGGTGAAAGGTAGAGATATGCAAAATAATAAGAAATTATTTTTGTGTGCATCATTTCTTTGTACATGAAAAAGAAAAATAATAAAGAGGCACTTGAGAGGTCTAGCAAGGGAGGAAACATTGGGATATCACATAACTAGTGTGAATAGCATTTCTTAAGGTTGGTGAGGCACTTTGAGTAAATTAGTACAATCTTGCATGCTAAGAGACAAACATGGGAGGATGAGGCATTGTCATAAGGAGAATAATGCAAGTTTCCAAAAATTGAACTTTTTATCAAATGGGAAATGCAAGATGGCAATTTTTTTCAATAAATATTTTTTCTTTGCTTCAAAAATAAAGTGTTACAATTATGTATAAATTTTCTATGCTAAGAAGGTTACTCACCTCGAGATCTTGGCATTTGATAAAGGAGGAACACCTAGGAGAGTCATGTAAATGGTCACAAGAGAGAGGATGAGCACCATTTTTAATTTCCATAGCTGGTACGAAGGTAAGTGCAGGTCTAAACCAAAAAAATATTCACAAGCTTGTTGAGAATTGCATGGAAGAGTGCCATTGATGAAGAATGAAATGAAAGTCATTCCAGGGATGCAAAGGTGAAATGTGTTTGGTTGGCCCAAACTAATACCTATTTAACTAATGTTTTAATAATTTTATGAAAATATAGGGTAATGATTTTTATTTTAAAATTTTAATTAAAAAAATTATTAAAATTTTATTTCTACCCTTGTACATTCAACTTGCCTTCAAATAGTATGGTTTATTATGTTGAAAAAAAATCATAACTCAAAATTTCCTAAATTTTTTCTACATTGTTTTTTTTTTTGATATCCTTATTTGCATTAAAGAAAATAATAATAAATAAAGTTTGTAGAAATTGAAATTTAATTATTTTCATGATTTTTAGGCAGTTTGATGGAAAATGGCTAGTTAAATTTCTCATAAAATATAAATAATTTTTACTGAAAACTAGAAGCATTATCTATTTTTATGATATAATTAGGGTGAATTTTTTTATTAAATTAATTTTTTTTTATATTTTATTATTTTAGTGAATAATTGGATAAAAATGACTAGTTTACAACACCTATTATTGCCATATTCACAAAAAATGCCAAGCAAAAACTTTATTTTACAGATTTATAAGATAAATATAATTTATTAGTACTAGAATATTGATCAAATAGTACTTGCTAAAGAGATTATACCAAATGTTTAAGTTTATGACTATGATAAATGTCATGATGAAGCTTTGATGATATTAAAACTCTTAGTAGATGATAATTTAATACTAGACATTAGATATGTGACTATTGCATAAATTTTTTGGAAACATATTAGAAAAATATATCAATCTTATAAATACAAAAAGATATTATATTTGAATAATTTACTATTTTCCATTGAGATGTATGAATGTGCATCTATTTGTGAGTTGTTATTGCAATTGGAGGATATTAATGATTAGCTAAAAATGGTGGAAATGCTTGTGGATGAGTAGGACTTAATTTATATTGTCACAAAAAAATATTTGTCATCTTATTATTCCTTTATGGATTCATTACACATGATTGTAAAGACACATTTACTAGACTTTTATTAGTTGTTGACACTTTTATTTTAGAAGGAAAGACAACAAGAATAATTAGTTTCTTCAACATTATAATCTATAGAAAGTACACTCATGTCATGGTAAAATAGAAATGATAAACACTAGACTCCTATTAATTCTTCATAAGAATCCTCTAACAAATAATGTAAGTATTTATAGATTTCAATGCAAGTGATTTTGTTGTGTGAAAATTGGTCATTTGAAGAAATGTTTATCATAAAGGACAACATTATTTGGAAAAAAAGAGAAATAAGTAAAAATATTAAAATATGTTTGAAGAATATTAATAAAGTTAAGTTGGTGAATTTTCATTTGTGACAGTAGAGACTCAGTCAACAAAGTCAAGGATGTGGTATTTTGACTCAGGTGAATCAAGATACTACATGTATCTTAATGATTAGTATGTAATCTTTTTAGAAAATAATATTTTTAATGAATCAATTTCATTAGGTGATGGTTAAGTTCACCATGTGAAAGGATATGGAGATTTTTGTATTATATTTAATTTTACTAGTTACACTTTTTAGAGATTTTGGTTTGTTCCTGACATGAACAAAAATCTTCTTTCCATAAGTGAAATAATTATGAATCCTATCCTTTGGGTATATTTTAAATGAAACAAATGTACAATTAATAATCTTAATTCAAATTAAGTCATTTATATTGGTATTAGTAACAAGGGATTGTATAAGTTGGTTGACCCCAAAGTAGCAAAAAATAATGCACTAGTAGTAGTTGAATGCACTAGTGAGGTTTGGTCACCTTGGTTATGGGAATTTGCATACATCACATCATATTAACATAGTGAATCAAATTTATTTTATTCAAAATAATCATAATTTATATTCAAGATGTCAAACAGATAAGCAATTTTCAACTTCATTTGACATTGGTAAAGAAAAAGAGGTAAAATGCATTGGAGTTGGTACGTGTGGATTTACATGGTCGAATGCAAACATATTCAACAGATATAGATCTGTATTACTTATTATATATAGATGAATTTTATAGGAAAAAATGGGTTAGTTTTTTACATATAAGTATATAATGTTTATGCAACCTTGTTTCATGGAAAGCTATGGTAGAAAAATAGAGAGGGAAACCTATAAAAGATCTTAAATTAGTTAGTGGGGATGAGTTTTTCTATGAAATATTCATATAATTCTAAAATAAACAAGGTATACATAAGTAATATTCTAAATAAAAAAATGAAGTCATGACAAGGTATAACAAGATAGTGATGAAGATGGAATACTGTATGGTTTATAGCCTGATGTTGTGAATATAGTTGTGTACACTCTTAATAGACATCCCACACAAGCCTTGTATAATGTAGCATGAAAATAAGAATGGTCAAGAAAAACATTAGATGTAAGTCATTTTCTTGTTTTTAGATGTACTGGTTCTATGTTGGGAAAATTATTCATGTTTGTTGGCTATTGTCAGCAAACACATGCATACATATTACTAGACATCTCTACATATAAAACTATGGTTGGTAACGATGTTGACATATATTAGAAAGTACCATTACTTTTTGTTAATTGTTAGTCTACTTATAGTAATGTATTTGTATATTTTGATGATGTTCTTGGAATAATTTATGTTACTAAAACTGAACATGGTTAAAAAATGAGAATATTTTAAGTGTCATGTTATAGTGGTGAAAAGAGTGTTTCTCACTCTTCACAATAAACTCAAATGGACCAGCGCAAAATGCTTATGTGGTATTATACCATGATAAAATATATAAATAAAAATTAATTGACTCTTATGAGAATAATTTAAACCACCAACTAAATTGATGTAGACCAATCTCTAAATGTACAAACTGATCTACAAGATGGGGTAGCCACTTGATTATAAAACAAACATCTTCATTAATTTTAAACATAGGGTGTGTTTAGCTCTTATGTTATGTCATCACTATATTCACAACACTTACTCATTGAATTATATCAATTATAGATAGGAACACACTTTCATAAATTAAATTACATGAATTAAAAGTCCTTGGATGTAAATAACACTTATAAGAAATAAACAAACTTACATGAATTGAATTAAATGTGATAAAATATTTGAGCTAGAGTTCAGTTTGGAATTTTTTTTGAAGTCATGATGAAACCAAATACAAAGCATAGAGATCATAGAGATATTTATGGCACCTTTTATGGTTTACAAAATAGACACTGTATGCTCAAGATATAGCTTGCTGAAGTTTTCTTGTAATAGGGAAATAACGAGTGTCAAAAAGTGACATGGCATTGTTCAAATATGCCAAGTGGACCAATCACCCATTGATATGTGCTAGTATGTTTATGTATGGTCGTGTAAAAAATTTGGTTGGTATTTGGTTTGGTCTCAGCCTCCGGTCATTGACAGGTAGTCTTATGGAGAACCGTGGGCCCAACTATTAGCTCGTTAAGGGCCCTCAGCGAGGGTCAACACACTTGATTAAGGAGAGGTGCCTTGGCCTCCATCTCAAAATGCTATGTATTTTCATTCATGTATAAACTATAATTTTATGCCCACTGGATGTATGTGGGACAAATCAATTGTATATTATTAAAGCTTTGTAACTTCCCTTGGTAAGACTCTGTAATTCAAACTTACCAAGCCCCATACGCCACATGGGAGAACCAAATTACCATGGCCATCCAACTACCTTGCCAAGTCAAGCTTGAGATATATGCCATTTGGGAGACACCGTGAGAAATGCCAACTCATGTTGCCGAGTCATAGCTCAAGATTGAAGTAATACTAAGCCATAGACCTCGAGATAGATGCCACGCTTAGAAACGATGAGAAATACATGCCACATCCATCTAACTCATGGAACATGAGAAGAGGATAGGCCGCTTAGCATATATGCTAAGATTGGCACACTAAGCCAATGTACAAGCTATGTTTGGTGCCTTGAGCCCACTAAAAGGGGCATCGGCATTGTTAAAGCTGGTTGCCTACCTTTTTAAAGTCATCAAGCCATTTAAAATTTCCCAATGTGGGATTAAAAGGATAAGTCAAGTGCTCAAATAGAAGGGGAAAGACTTAAACTATGGACCTCCCATGTAAAATGGATAGGTCTTGACCGACCAAGCTACGGACTTGAAGGTGGTTTAAAAGGAGAGAAATTATATTTGAAGGGAAGTGTTTAGCAGACTATCTATTTTTAAGAGACTGAGAGCTAGATGGAAGCTTGGAAAAAGCTAGCAAATGGATTTTGATCCATTATTTGACATGGTACACAGTAAGCCTTTTTAATTATGTTTAGTAATTAAAAAGAGAATGTTAATATTATTTGGATAGATCAATAGTTTAAGTGAAGGGACCAAAGCACATTCGGAAAGGATTAAAGACTGAGGAAGGATTTCATGTTGCCGATCTTGAGTTTATTAGTGAAGGTGGAGTTCTTGGACAGAGATCAGCCCTGAGGGAAGTTGTGCAACATTTCAAGAAATTTGTAAACCATTTGTTACACAAATTTAATAAAAATGGTCCTCACTATTGGGCAGACCTGGAGACGTAGGCAAGAGATGACAAACTCTATTATCAATGTTGTGTAGTGATTTGTCTTTTCTTTGCATGATTTTAATTTAGTTTTTTTTTAATTTTTAATTAATCAAGAATACATGCATAAAGTTTAAAAATTGACAATTTATGACATTTGATTTAAAACAAAAACTGGTTTTATCATTGAATGGAAGATAAAAAGTCTTTTGAAGGTTCCAATCTAATTCAATAACTAAGAACACTTTTGCCAAACAATTTTCAAGTTACTTTGAGTATTTTGATAATTTGTTAAGTTTTAGAAATTCATAATCCATAATTTTAAAGTTCACTTTGAGTTTATCAGTGTAGTTTACAGATCAATTTGGTATCAGAGTAGTTAGAAAGCAACGTTAGCTTATGATTGTGTGATTTGATAGTTTCTTTTAGTTTATTAGTTTTCAATAGTTTGCAGACTTGATTAGATTGTAGTGTGTAGTTTTGGAATTAGTGTGTTTGTAGGAAACCATGAGCAAGTTGTCACATAAAGCTAATATGGAAGAGATTAAAGCCATCAATACTCAGATTCAAGATGAGAATGCATTCCTGAGGTGTAAGCTCTATTCCCTTGAAGATAAAATTGCAAGTTTGAAATCAGAGCTTGAATCTAAGGATGAGCTCTTGATCAAATTATAGTGTGGTGAACCAAATAGGGCCATACCTTCTACTTCAGATGCTATGATGGAGTGCGCTATAAGTTATTCACCAAGTAATTCATCTTCTTCTTTCATTCAGATTCAGATTTAAGTAATGATGCTTTTGGTAGTTTTGAACAACACACTAAGATTATAGGATCCAAATTGATGAATAAAATGGGCTTTAATGGAAGAGGTCTTGGTCACAATGGGTAAGGAATTACTAAACCAATACAACTAGAACATATATCTCTTCATACAGGTTTGGGTTACACTAGTGAGCAGGTGGATATTGGAGAAACTTCCTCCATGTCTAAAAGAAGACAAGCTTCTAATTGCAAAGGTCCAAAGCCACTAGTAGAGTATGAGCAGTGTAACAAAACTTGTAGAATAGGTATTGAGATTCCACCTCCTAGTTCCTACACTAGAGTTAGCACTAAATCTTTTGATCCACTGTTTATGTTTAAGAAATTTGGATTTAACATTTAGAAGATGATGCAATCATTTCCTTGCACTTTTTGTGGGATGCATAACCATAGTGTTTCATTTTTTTGGAAGAGACATGCTTTGGTTAAGCATCTTACAAGTGTTAAAGACCATTCTCGACATGGTAATGTGAGAAGAGGTAAAAGGGAGACCTCACCTAAGAAGGTTTTATGAACTCATTGCAATAAGAGTGGACATTAGATTGATCATTTTATTAAACTTCAATCATCTTTTCATTTTATACATGGTAAAACCAAGATGATTTATCAACCTATTAATAAGTTCAATGAAGTTAAATCAATCCATAATGATGTTAAGGGATCCACTAGGGAAATCAAGTTAACTAGGCAGAAATTTTGATTAAGTGGATTAATAATGCACTTATTTGTCAAAGCATTTTTAAGAATTTTTTTAAGGGAAAAAACAAGATTTGATGATGCATTAGTATAGCTTTTGAGAACACTTCGAGATAGTTTTATCATTCAAAGTATTTCAATTATCACCTTATGTTGAATACCTCTATGTTTTTGGAAACTCCTATTTATGCTGAGTGAGTTGTTTGTAGGACTTGAACTCATTTGATCAGTTGGAGATAATAGCAGAATGCATGTCATGGGTTCAATTAATTCCTTACAAAATTTGTCTCATATTTGACTTCTATTTTTAGAATGTATCTATTTTTGGCACACAGATGTATAGATGCATTGTAAGACCCTATGGGCATGTTTGGATGTTCGGTAGTATACACTTTGTGTTGTTTGCATTTGTTTAGCATTGTATGTCCCATACCAGGGCATCATATTGCAACATGTCTACAAAATTTATTGTATTTTTTTGACATTAACAAACTTGTTTTTCAGTTACATTGGGAATTATTTCAATTTAGTGACAGTTCACCACTTTATATGATGTGGCATGGGAAGACAATTTTGGTATGTTGTGATAAGTTTATTAGTAGTTGTATATTCCTTTACTCATGCCATGTTGTAGGCATTTTTAGTTTAGTTTTGAATCATTTATATTTCCAATGTTCATCTCTTTCTATGATTACATTCTATTTGATGTGAGCAGTAGACTAGTTATCAATTTTTAGGAGATAATAGACTTTTAGAGACCAAAAGCCTCTTTTCTAGGGAGGTGTGATCTAGAGTTCAGTTCAAGAAAAGTTTCCAAGACATGATGAAACTAATTTCACATCATAGATCTCATCAAGATCTTTCTGGCACTTTTCATGATTTGCAAAATGGACATTGCATGCTCAAGATATAACTTGTTGTGGTTTTCTTCCAATAGGGAAATAACAAGTGTTGAAAAGTGACATGGCATTATTCAAATACACCAAGTGGACCAATCACCCATTGACACATGGTAGTACATTTTTGTATGGTCATGCAAAAAATTCATTGGTGTTTGGTTGGGTTTCAACCTCTAGTCGTTGACAGGTAGTCATATGGAGAATCGCGGGCCTTGTTATTGGCTGGCTGGGGGCCCTCAGCGAGGGTCGACACACTTGATTAAGGAGGGCTACCTTGGCCTCCATATCACAATGCTATGTATTTGCATTTGCTTATAAACTATCATTTTGTGCCCAACAGATACATGCGGGACAAATCAATTGTATATTGTTAAAGCTTTGTAATTTTCCTTGGTAAGACTTTGAAATTCAAACTTATGAAGCCCCATACACCACATGAGAGAACCAACTTACCACAGCCATCCAAATACCTTACTAAATCAAGTTTGAGATATATGCTAGTTGGGAGACACCGTGAGAAATGCCAACTCATGTTTCTGAGTCACAACTTGAGATTGAAGTAATGCTGAGCCATAGACCTTAAGATAGAATGCCATGCTTGGAAACTATGACAAATGCATGCCACATCCATCTAACTCATTGAACATGAGAAGAGGATAGGCCACTTAGTGTATATGCTAAGATTGGCACACTAAACCAATGTACAAGCTATGTTTGGCACCTTGAGCCCACCAAAAGGGGCATCAACATTGTTAAAGCTGGCCGCCTAGCTTTTTGAAGTCATCAAGCCATTTCAAGTTTCCCAATGTGTGATTAAAATGATAAGTCAAGCACTCAAATAGAAAGGGAAAGACTTTGACTATGGACCTCCCATGTAAAAAGGATATGTCTTAACCGACCAAGCTATGGACTTGGAAGTGTTTTAAAAGGAGCGAACTTGTATTTGAAGGGAAGCATTCAGCTGACTGTGTATTTTTAAGAGGCTGAGGGTTAGATGGAAGCTTGGAGAAAGCTAGTAGATGGATTTTGATCCATTATCCAACCTAGTACATAGTAAGTAATCATTTTTAATTATGTTTTCTAATTAAAAAGATAATGTTATTATTATTAATTGGATAGACCAATAGTTTAAGTGAAGGGACCAAAGCACATTTAGAAGGGATTGAAGACTCAGGAAGGATTATGTGTTGCTGAGCTTGAATTTATCAGTGAAATTCAAGTTCTTGGATAGAGATCAGACTTGAGGGAAGTTGTGCAATGTTTCAAGAAAATTTTAAGCCATTTTTTGTGCAAATTTAATAGAAATGGTCCTCACTATTGGGTAGACCCAGAGACGTAGGCAAGAGATGTTGAACTCTGTTATCAATGTCATGTGGTAATTTGTCTTTTATTTTCATGATTTTAATTTAGTTTTCTAATTTTTAATTAATCAAGATTACATGCACAAAGTTTAAAAATTGATAATTTACGACATTTGATTTAAAATAAAAACTAGTTTTATTGGTGAATGGAAGTTAAAAAGTCTTTTGACGGTTCCAATCCAATTCGATAACTGAGAAAACTTTTGCCAAACAATTTGTATGTTGTTTTGAGTATTTCAAGAATTTTTTAAGATTGAGAAATTTAGAATCCATAGTTCTAAACTTCACTTTGAGTTTATCAGTGTAGTTTATAGATCAATCTTCCTCTAATAAAGTAACAATAATTCAAATTTATTTTGACAATACAATAATTAGTTACAATATTTAACTCAAACATATGTAGAATTCAAAGGATAAAAATAAATACTTTCACACCAATTATATTGACTAATTTAACGAGTTAAGACCTTCGCTATAACTACTCTTGAGGGGGCCTTCCTCACTTGGGCTCGAGTTCCAATTTTCCTCATAATTTTTTATCTCTTTTACTTTAGAATACTAATTTCATTCATAAATTTGTAGTAATTAAATATTTATACAACAATGGTTACAAATAATACACCTAACTTATTTTATTAATTATCTTTGAGAAATAGTCTTATGTATTTTGAGGGCACACAACAATCTAAAGTCAAATGTTTCAAATACCCCAGTCCTCTATTTGCCATAGAATCTATGGTTAACCTTAGTTTTATGACATATGTTAAACTCTATTAATAACTAGCTCTACCCTTTTCCATTATAGAATATGATACTTAAATGGTGGTGGAGTAAATTTTATAGAAAACCAGTTCGGTCCCTTTCTTTTTGAAATTTCAATATATGTGTGAACATGATCAATGGAAACTTTGAGATTATATCTAGAGAATGGTTCTTTATTTTTTAAATTTAGGTGTAAGATCTTTTCATATATCTATGCAATCTCCAAATTATTCTCATTTTATTGTGATTAATAATGTGAAATAGTGGTTCTGAGCTTCCACTTGCTATTTCAAAAACTAAGAAGAAACCACTCTCCTTTTCACCAAGAAAACCCATTCATGCACTATTTCCTTAGGTTAAATAGCCTCCCCTCTAATCATGAAATTAGATTCTTTTTATTTTTCTCTATAATCTTTC
>JARHVA010004547.1:1265000-1272500 GCA_037957365.1 Torreya grandis | reverse complement strand
GAGGACTTTATCAATGTTTTATAAGGATTCATCATATTTTCACTATATACTATGAGGTCATCCATGTATATTTTAATGCAATCATGGGATAGATCAAAAAATATGATTAAGATAACCCTTTGAAAGGTGGCTAAAGCATTGCACAAATTGAATAGAATTATAACATATACATAGGTACCCCAAGGACATTTAAAGGTAGTTTTTTTCTTGTCCTCATGATCTATTCTAATATTATTATAGCCACTAAATCCATCAATAAAAGAGAATTACTTATTTCTTGCTAACCTATCAAGAATGTGACCAATAAAAGGGAAACAAAAGTGATATTTCCTCATAGTTAAATTTAACTCCTTATAATCCACACATAAACACCATTTACCAATATTTTTAAGTACAATAATAGAGGATTAAAACCAATTAATATAAAAAATATGTTGGGTAAACCTTACATCTAATATTTTTTATAACTCAATTTTGATTATCTTTGAGAATAGGGTTCATTTAACATTGTGGTTTGAAAATGGGTTTATACTCTTATTTAATGTATACATGGTCAGTAAATAAATACAAAGTAACTCATATCATATCATGATAATCCCATGAAAATAATATGTTGTGTTTTCCGAGCATGGAGAGTAGTTTGGTCTCATGTTGAGGTTCTAGCTTGTTTTTGATATTTAGGAGTTGTCTCTAAAATATTTACTATTATTTGGATAGAGATAACATAGATTCTACTTTAACAAATAGTGTAGAATAATTAAAATGGTGTGGTAGTATCTGATGAAGGGTACTAATATCTCTTTTAGCATTAGAGTGACTAGATTTGGTGAGAATGTTTATGGGAGGACATCATAAGCATTCTAAGAGATTTTTTTTTTGAATCTTATTGATAGTTTTTTTTTAAGATATGAGAAAGTATTGTGTCTTCATTTTGATATCTCAAGGATATACTATGGTCAAATGTGCATAAAGTATGAAAATAAACTTCTTCCTCATCCACCTCTTCTACTCATAGATGTTTTTTTGCTTCATAAGAATTTTTGGTTGTTGGGTATAACACTAATTTCTTAGTTTAATTTCCATTTAAAATTAGCATGTTTCTTAATCTATAGATGACAAAATCATTAACTATAAATAGCCATGGTCTTCTTAAGATAATAGAACATCCTCTTAGGTTACTCTTAGGTTGTATGATAATGAACTCTACTAGATAGTCCCATGAACCCATGGTGATGACAAATATTCAATCATTCCTTCTGATTTTACTATGGATTTATCATCCACTTATGTAACTATACATGTTGGGTGAGTTTGTTATCATCCAAGTTTATGAATGGTTTTCATAGTGATGACATTGATGGATTCTCCTAAATCAATCATTGTATTAGGTATCAACTTGCCATAGATGTTGGCATTAAGTAGATGGTTGTTGGGATTATAATACTTAGATAGAATAACATTTCCTAGCATGATTTCTAAAATTTTCTAACTATTTTGATAACCTTGGGATCCCTCCTTTTAAAACTAGGTTTCCTTAATCATATCTCATGGAAAACTTGATATATATGGATAAATCTTTGATGTCCTTAAATAGAGAGATCTTGATACACATTCTTTAATTTTGTTAAGAAATTAAATTTAGGTTCTTCATAAGGACATTAAATGTTCATACTTTCAAGGAAAAGAGGGTTTTAGGCCCTTATTATGTTGTAGTGGAAATTGGTAGGAGTATCAATGGTTTTGAGTATATTTGGATTAGTATGGTGTTTTTAATCTCCTCAAGAGGTTCAGTGATCATTGGTGGAGTGGGTTATGGAATAATACATATAGAATGAAGGTGAAGGTCACTGATATCGATAATATAAGTTTTATATTACATTAATTTTATGATTTTTATTGTTTGAACCAACTTATTGGTGGGGTTTGGTAAATTTTGGGTGGGCAATTATGGTTTTCTATGAGCTAGTTGTGTATTAAGCATCAAAAGTAGTTGTTATTATTGCTGTAATTATTATGGCTGGGGAAATCTAATATTTTCATTTAACTAGGGTTGATTAATCCTACATTATTGGTGCCATGGATTTAATGAATCAAACCATTATTTATTCGAATTTATAATTTACCAAGGTTAGTTTTGTGAGGATTCTATTTGCCAATTTTGGGGTGTCCAAGGTTGAGTTTGGGGTGGTTGGCAATTGACTGGGGATGATACATTTAGTTATGACCACTTAAAAATAAATTGGTCAATAATTAGGAATAACTTACAATTGATAATTTAAAAAATGTAAATTTTGGTGGTATACCTTGATTATTAGGCTTACGTGGCCATTATCTTCATTTTGAGTTGGAAAAAAAACCGATCTTCTTCAAAACTAATTGCATGTAGTTCTACTATCTCGAAATCCTCCTCCATTATGATAGACACTTTCTTTCTAATACCCTAAAATTTATAATCTAATTTCTTTTCATGATAGTTTATGTAATAAATCATCAATCCTTCTTTGTTTCTTCTACGTTTTTCCTTGTGTGTATCATACATAGATGAGTATCCATATGAATAATTATATCCTACTTCATATCCTGCAACAAATTTCATTAATTAATTTTTTGATGTCCATTTGTAGTTGATGAATTAATTAGTTTACTACTATAAGTTTTATTCATTACTGACCTTGAGTAACTCTTGTATTAAAGTGTTATGTCATCACATGATAATGTTGAGAATATCATCTACTCATTAGGTCCAATGCCTCTAAACAAGCTTCTCTAACGCCTTTCAAGAATATTTTATTTATGGATTCCTTAACCGTTATAATACATTTGGATTTTTATAGGCTGAAGACAAATTGTTCCATGTATACTTATAGTGATTCATCCTTTTGTTTTGCAATCAAGAAAGATGTCATCGCTCCTATACTTCCTTCCTAAATAATAATATTGATATTTTGAGAGAAAATTCTCCTTCATTTCCTCCCAAGTTAAAATTCCATCCTTACCTATTCCCATAAGCTAGATATGGTATGTGTCCTTAAGTGTTGTTAGAAATAACTTTAAATTTCAAACATCTTAATTATAATCATAGATATGACATAAGTCATCAAATTCAACAAGTAATGTATCTATATCCTCACTTACCTTTCCTCTAAAATTAGGAAGGGTAGAATGAGGGATATTATTCATAGGTAAATTCATCCCATGGGTGTGGCTGGAAATTATAAGGTTTAAAATTCACTGGCAATGTTTTATTTTTGGTGGTCTTCCATAAATATCCTCACTATGAATAGACTAGAAGATTTTGTACTCCACTCTTTGAATTTTTCATCAATATCTATAATTCTGGGTGAGTATTAGATGGAAAGTATGGTATTTTCTAAGGGGAAAGAGTGTTTAACATATGAGGGTGAAGGAGTGGAAGTTCTTTAGGATTTTGTTGGTTATCTAATAAATATCTTCTATATTTTAGCAAATTATACAGGTTTGATGTTCCTCTTATGAGCTAAAAGGTTTTTAAATGCTCTTTTGGCAAGAAGTTTGGGTGAGGTTAGAGGGATATGAATTCCATATTATTGAATATGAGGTGTCCAAGTAAGAATCCTAAAAAATGGTCTACAATGGTCCTTCTCATGGGTATGAAAATCCCTTCCTCCTGATTCTTATATTGTACTATAAGTCTAATCAATAAATATTATATCCTTAGCTCTTCTAATGACCGCTACAGATTGTCTTCAAGTGTTTTCTTATGATATCCAATTATTATAGGTTATAAATCTATTTTGGTATCTATTATATACCCTACCCTACACAGGGTTAGTAAATCATGCATTTTTTGATTTTTCACTAATCTAATTTTTCAAAAATTGAAACTTGTGTCTAAAAATTAGGAAGTGGAACTAGGAAAGTAGCAAATTATTCTAAAAACATAATAAATAATTGGAAATCAAAAAAAATTATCAATTTTGGAGATAAAATTGTTGTGACACCTTCCCTAGACATGAAACCAAAATGATGAGAAGAATTTTAACCACCAATTAATCTAACGTAGACCAATCTTTAAATATAAAACCTGATCTACAAGATGGACAACCACTTGGTTTATAAAACAAACTACTTCATGTATTATAAAACCAGGATGTGTTTATCCTTGAAATGTTATTAGAATTATGTGTGAAACACTTGTTGAATTTTATCAATTACATATACGAATAAACTTTCATAAAGGAAGCTACATGAAATAAAAGTACTTGGAAATAATTCACACTTACAAGAAATAAATAAATTTAAATTAATTGAATTGAATTTGGTGTAAGATTCCTCTAATAAATTAAGAATCATTCAAACTTATTTTAAAAATATAGGTATTAATGACAATAATTAACTCACACATATGGAGAATTCAAAGGAAAGAAATAAATAATTACATGTCAATTCTATTGACCAATCTAACAAGCTTGGATATTCACTACTACTCCTCTTAAGAGAGGCCTCCTCACTTGGGCTTGAGCTCCAATTCTCCTCTTAATTTTTAATTATTTTACTTCAAAATACTAAATTTTTTCATAATCTTATATAAATTAATGATTGTTATTTCAATTTTTACAAAGATATTTTTTGATAATAATGAATTTATTCACACTTAAACTTATTACTAATCCCTTCTTCATGGCCTATGTCCCTACTTAATTATATATAGAGGTAAACATATATTATTGCCTAAAAAAAATTTAATAAAATAAAAAATAATTGGGAATAAATATAATCTAGGAGAATTCTCCCAATAATGGTTGCTTGAAGGCAAAACATGGGAAGTTCTATTTGAGAGCTAACAATAATAAAATGTTAGTTAAATAAAAAGAACTATTTACAACGTATTTAAACCATAGATGTCATATTTTAACATGGAAGATATGTTATACAACTTCTTCTATCATGGGTAATAATCTCAACATATTGTTACAAATGTTATAGGTTAGGACAAGTTATTTTTAATTTCTACATGTTCAATGTGGCAGTCTCCAAGTAGCTACAAGCTCATATCTTAGTTTCTATGGGTTGGCTTTACCTAAATAATTTTAGTCAACACTTTTATATGTTTTATGAGCTTTCACTACCTATAACACTACACAATTGCTATGGTTTGTCATTTACCATATATTTATAGGTTGTAGTTACCCAAAATTGTTTTATGGTAGTCTTGTTTACTCACATTCCATGAACACATATATTATAGATAAACCAACAAAAAAAATATAACCATAATACATCTTTATCATGAATTAAAACTATTTCAGTAATATAAACATATATAATATATGGATGATGTTTCTTATTACTTTAGTAGGAAAAATACAAAGCATGGATCATAATACTCTACATGTTTATATGAAACATGGAAAGATGACCACCATAAAATTCCCAAGTGGAGAGATGAAATATTGAAGGGAAATCTACAAGGTCATGAAGACAACATGTGCAATGTTAAGAGTAAGTAAATTTTTCTCTTACTACTATTTCACAAGTATTAAAACTAAACAAAAGTTTAAACACCCAAATCAAATGAAAATATAAATTTTCCATGAATGTTGGTGAAAGAGGAAGGGATGTACAAAAAAGGCACTAGAATGTTTTGAATAGTTAATTTCCCAATATTATTCAACAATGGAAAGTAGTAGGTGTTGAGTTTGACGAAGTGATATACAAATTTCTTTCCTGAATAGACATAGTGCTTTTACTTAAAGTAACTCTAAAGAAATAAAATTAATATTGGTCATGATTGGATACCACCATATATTATGAACATTAAAATATAAACCAGTGAGAAAACCATCACCAATCCATTTCAAAATGGTGTTTGAAATCCTTAAAATCCTTACATATAATTTTATGCATAAAATAAACTTTAATTATAAATGGATTTGAATTATATAAAGGTTACAGAAGATGACACTTTTCAAATAGGGTTTGCCATATAGAGACCTAGAAGATATTAAATGCCTTAGTAATATCTTCTAGGGTTCATTACATTTAATAGCTATAACAACCTATTTCTCACAAAAGGTTGTAATTATCCTAAAGCTATAAATATTTTCCATGTCTCCTTTATCATGATAGAGGCATTAGATGTCCAAAACACCCTGATACAATCCCTTCATGTTTTTGGAATTAGCCTAGATGAAATACCTAAGAATTTTAGCCAACTTATCATATAAAACCTTGCATAGAGCCCAATAAGAAGAGCAATGAACATGGGTAGCTACAAATAATCCAATGCAAACTTATAATTTTATTTCTAATGAGAGAGGTTTTATAACCCAATATTTAACCTCATTTTTAACATGGTTAACGACATATTGCCAAATATATACAAGATAACTATCAAATTAGAAGTGGATGTCTATAAAATTGAAATTTTCTTGTTTAATAATCCATTTACACTTGAAAATGGAGAATCCATTTAAGAATATGCATCATGCTTTGAATGAAATATTATGTTTAACTACATTAAAAACTAAACCTAGAGGATAGAAAATATCAAGACACTTCATGTCTTTTGAGAAAACATTTTTATTTCACTTCAAGGATGATGAAAGTATCATAAACAAAGTGATCATTAATGATTTCATGATATATTTTAGGTGAATTAATACACCGCTTAGGTATAGAGGAAAGAAGATATCCTAGATATTCTATAGAGAGAACATATAGAGATGTAGTTAGAGACAAACCTTGATGGATGGAATATTGGAGGCATGTATTATAGATTTAATACCATTAATAGTGAGGTAGGTAGAGGCATAAAACACTAGATAAAACCAAGATACTTTATCATAACTAAGATAAAATACCACTCAATTCTATCATAGGTTATTTCAAAATCCAATTTGATAAAAATGGTTCTATGATGTAAAGCCCTGGCCCATTGTATACATTCCCAGATAACAATAAGGTTATCAATAATATATATATAAACTTAATTATTAATTCATGATTTGGTGTAAGGATATAATTAAGAATAAGGATGGGAATATTGGCAAGAGCTTTAGCAAGGATTTTATAAGAAACATTTAACAAAGTGATAGGTTGATGGTTGTGCTGACTAATTTAAGCACAAGTCAAATTATGTCAACCTCCTATAAAGTAAACCATGTTATATGAGTATTTTTGGGTGTAAAATAATTAATATGGTCTTTAATAAGGTCAAACATATGATTATCTTTTTCATAATTGTCTATAGTTGGTATTATATCATCTAGGGGTCATCTTTGGGTCATTTAGTAAAGTCGTATAATTTCCATGGAAAGGAAAAGTGTATCCAAGCATATTAAACATCACCCATGTCATAATATTTTAGAGGAACTCTTTTAAAACTAAAAAATGCATGTGAAATGTCAATACCATTCAATTATATCATAGGTTACTTCAAAATCCAATTTGATAAAAATGGTTCTATGATGTAAAGCCTTGGCCCATTCTATACATTCCCAGATAACAATAAGGTTACAA
>JARHVA010004547.1:1230000-1260000 GCA_037957365.1 Torreya grandis | reverse complement strand
TTCAAGTACATTTATATATATTTAAGTTCAAAATGTAGCCTTATTGTCTACAATATGACCTCTATTTCACTCACCTTAAGTAGTTCAATGCATATCACTATCATGTTTTAAATACCAACGTTAGAGCAATTCATGATTTTGAGGCTAGTTTTGTCAGTCAAGTTTCTTAGTGAAATTATATGGTAGTATAGTGGAGATATTTTTGGTGTATCACCTCATAAGATTATTTTAATTTCATTTTACTCCTATCCTTTTTTATGCAAGAAATCAATTAGTGTAGGTGATAAGCAATAAAATAGAAATCTATGGAGCTAGCCCTTAAACCTAGAGGTTTACCTCTGGTATAGGAAACCCACAAGCCTAGAGGTAATCCAATAGTAAAGTAAGATTTAATAACCATATAGAGGATGAAATATTTGGTGATAGTATTTTTCTCATGCCTAATAGAACTTTTGTCTCAAGTTCATATTGTTAAGGTGAATGTTAGTCTTGACAATATCATAACTACACATGGTGTTTTACTCAGCATTTGGCAACTCCATTCAAGGTAATATCTGGTTGTAAACCAATTTTTATCATATCTTTGGTTAACACTTCATGGTCCTTACTACATCAACTTCTAGCAGAGGTATCAATCCCATAAACCCACTCCTTCAAGCTAAACTTCCCCTTAAATTTCAACATCCTCAGCCTATCTTGACCTTTGAGGAACAAGAGGAATTTGAAAGCAAAGAAGACAAAGAGAGTGAAGAGGATATTGAGGAAAAAATGACTAGGTATCATTCCTTCCTAACTTGTAACACTAAAAATTACATACACCTCAATGCATATGATGATATACCTCTTAATGCTACCAAGAGTGTTCCCACATTCAATGGGAGGGTCATATCATCCCTAGTGAGCATATTAGGGGGATATCTAACTTATGAAACTTTCAAAATGTCAGTAAAGTCAATATTTCAATTAGACTAATTTCTATGGCCCTTATGATGAAATCCTTTTACTAGTATAGACATTACTGGGAGGATGCATTAGCACTTAGGATGATTCTGGACAGATATTAACTTCAAGGTTTGAAGACAAAAATGATCACACATCAATCCTTTATCAACTCAATGTAATTCAAATAGCCTATAAGGATACTACACATTACATTTATTAAATATTACAAATAACATGGCATAGGTTTCCTCTACCCATGAGACCCCTAACCTTCTTTGTGTTCCCTACATACCTAAGGGTTATTGGTATAGACATATCCATCATGTTGTAGTCTATGTGTAATTACACCTTGCTTGAAGCTTATGACCTAGCCATTACAGTTGAGAATGACCTAATACAAGCTAGAAAATTACCTCCAAAAGTATCGATGCCTTTGTTACCAAACATATCTAGTATTACTCCAAGTGTTGATTAAATTCTAAATGCAAATACCAACTCCAAAGCTTCCCCAAAGAAGGCAGAATATACCCTTTATTAGGAGGAAAGATATAAATCATTAGAGGCTCAAGTTATGAGACCAAACATATAGTATGGATTTATTGAAATGTCTACCCCTATCTTCAATAGAGAAATAGTTTTCCACATTAGAAATATGGTTAAAGGATAGGTCAAGGATAACCTAACTTCCACTTCCAACACAAGAGCCATAGTACTGGTTCATAATAGCTTGGTCCAAGGAGAAGAATGGTAGCAAGGATATTTCATGGATGAAAATGAAGGTATGGATCAATATTTAGTTTCTCAAGGGGGAGTTACTCCACAATTGTCAACACAAGATATGAATTACATTCAAGAAAATAAAGGATGGTAACCCCACAAGGTAAATTTTGGAATTTTTCTAGTGGAAGAAACATATGTCCTCAATAAGAATACTTCATTGGCATCAAATACTAGAGATAATAAGAAGGCCTTGGGAGACATCCATGGTGTTGATACAAATATAAATAACCCTCGTACAAAGCAGCAGTGAGTGATTCTAAGTGTGACTATCCCTACAACTTTTACATCTCCTCAATGTGAGAATGTATGAAGAGTGAGTCAAAGTGCTCCCTTGCCTCAATCTCAAGGAACTTATTTTCTTTCAAGAACACAAGAAAAGGTGATTATTCCTTCATTTTATGTTTTTTATCCCTTGCCTAGTCAAAGAGGTAGGTGTGAAGAGTTAAAAGAGGTGTGTGATGGGTAGATGATATTGAAAAAACTATCAAAATGGAAAGAAAACATTAAAAACTACTCTCAATAATAAATATCACCAATCTATAGATAGAGCTTAAGGCTCTAAGGCCCAAATAGAAGTTTCTATATAGTCTAGTCTTGTAAACTTATTTTTAGGTATTTGTGATATTGAGGGATTTTAAAAAGTTACCAAGACTTGAAACTTGGTAAAAAACATCTCCAATAATGAATATATCCTCTCATAACCTTAGTTTGTGTGATCAAAAAGGGGATATTCCCTCTATTTTGACTCAAATAGAGGTCACTCCCAGACAGTCTAAACTATAGGTTTGGTGATTAAGTGATAAGAGAATATCATGGGGAGTCTCAGAGCATGGAATAAAGGTGTGTAGAGTTATAATGAGAGTATAAAAAGTGTAAAAAAATTGACAGATATTGAAAACCACTTAGAGATGGTCATGGGGAGTTAGGTTTAGTCAGGCCTATTAGGCCTATAACTAGACCTAAGCCCTACAAGGGCCTAACTTCAATTCTAAGACCATATGACCATTATTGTACATTTTATGACGTTAAAGGAAGGGTTTAGGTTGAGTTATAACCTTTGGTTTTAGGTAAATAACATAGAATGGTCAAATTGACCCCATTCCACCACATGTGTACCTAAAATGCATGAGAAAGCTCAACAAACCATTTAAAAATGCTCATATTTTTATGGAATGATTGCATGGTGACTCAAGAAGTTGGGGAGAGTTTAATGGGGTAATTTACCACAACATTATGTAACTTAGTTGAAATTTAGATGTCAAACTTTTATGAATAATCATTAATAGTCTTAAGCATCTAAAACTTTCCTTAAATCCTTTTCTAAGACCCGATGGTGAAAATAGGAAATAATATGTACTCAGAGGGGGTTATTTATTTGTTAAAGTTACTTGGACATAGCTAACATTGACTTAGGCTCTTGTACATCAAATTGGTTTGTACCCTACTTGTACAAACATACTAAATTTAGGGTTTTTTACAAGTTTTTTTTTATTTTTTAGGTGCATAAAGGAATTCATAGGTAATATTAATTGAATGAGGTCAATATGGACTTATAATATATACCTAAACTCATTTATCACCTTGAATAATCATTAAAACCTCTTTTCCACACAATTCATTTTAGGTAGTCTTGGACAGATAGTGAAAATGAAGAGTGACTTCCTAGTGAGAAGATGAGAGGTCAAATTTAATATCTTTTAAAGGTATAATGCATGGATTAAAAGATATAAGGACCTTTAAAAATTATCATAACAAATATTACATGGATTTAACTGAGCAACTAAATGCCACTTTGATGATAAATATGAGGAATAAGGCTTAGAAGACCAATGAATGACTATATATGGTAAGTACAAGTGTCATGAGGAAGGATATGAGTTAGGGAGACATTTGGTGACTATTATACCTTGTTTAAAACCCCCTAATGTTCTTCATATGTGTCAAGTATTCCTAGTCCAATTTTGATTAGTTAAGAGATGCCTTGTCATGAAGGTAGTTTTCAAGAAGGACATTTGAGGACCCTACGTCAGTTTGAAGAGTTTTTCTTGCTTTAGATGGAAACTTTTCCATCAAAACTTATAGACATCTTCTTACACTTCATTATTATGGAATTGAACTAGTCCTCCTCACATTACACTTGTTTTTCTGACCCTTGATCTCCACTTCTTCTCTCTCCTCTCCTATTTTCCATAAACACAAGCCATTTTAGATTTTGTAAAGGAATCCACATTTAGCATGGTGATTTAATAGTTTTGGGAATAATTGGGGTTTTATTCCTTATTTAGTTAAAGGGTCTAGATTGATAAATTAGTAAATACTACATGGTAAATTAGATATTGATTTGTGAAATTTGTTAGTAATTAGAGCTTTTTAAAAAATATTAATAAGTGGGAGAAAATAAGACTTAGCTTAAACTGTACTGATCCAACTGAGACAAGATCTAATATTCAATATGCAAGCCTAGGACACTATTTCATAAAGAATTTTGACTTTCATTTTATGATTACATAGGAGCACTGAAAGTGGAAAAGAGTGGTACCGACATTGTAGTCCTTATCTGGAGCTATTATCTTGAGGATATAATATTTTTGGATTTTGTTTGGTAGGTTTTTGTGACCCTATCTCTGATGTTTTGATAGATGAACATTTATATATCTATAAGCAAATCAAATCTTCTCTTCAAACCCTATCTTCCATTATGATTCGACTAATTTTGAACAAGTGGGCGGGGGGGGTAGGGGTTAGTGTGTGTAAGATTCATTAGACATGGATCCACATCCCTTATGTAGGTGCATTGCCTACATACCAATACTTTTAAGAGGGATCAAGCCATATGTAGTTCACCCTTTGAAGGTGATTGGTGCAATTTTGATATGATAATGTAAGTAATTGCTAAATTAGGTGTGCTTGAGATGACTAGGGATTGGTGTAAGGATTTGAATGAGTTATAAATAGTATTAGATGGTTGTATATAGAGAATAGGGAAACATTCTCGAGTAGTTTTCCTTGCATTTTTTCTTAGTTTGTGATATTTTCTAACCCTTTTCCAAATGATCTTTCAATTTTCTCACATTAGGCTAATAAGGATAAGGATGTAAAACTAGAAGGAATTGACCATTAGGGTTAAAAATGAGTTTGGATAGTAGCATTGAAAGTAGATGGGAGTGGAATTAGTTATATAGTCCTATTATCCTAGGCAGAGAAGACCTAGGGAGATGGATTGGTTATGAAAGCAGGGTCTTGGCTCAGCTAGGATCAAGTTTGAAAGGCTATAGATGATTGGTAATAAGTAAAAACAAGTTGAAAAGGGTCATGAGAGAAATAAAAAGGGATCTATGGGTTGGGTGTCATTAGGCGTGCTTCAGTTACCAATTTTTGCATTTTATATGACTACATTTGCCCCCCTTTTATTCCAATGATGTATCAAAGTGAAATACTAAGATGAAGAAAAAAGAGAAAGCATACTTGAACTTACCTATAAGGGTGAATCTCATCATGATATTGTGATGTTGGGTGTGTAGATATAGATCATACTATGAAGTGTGAATCTATTAAAGAAAATAAAGAGTAGATCAGTTATTACTAGATATGCTATATCTAAAATAAAAAATGTACAAAGCTAGGTAAGAGAGAGGAAGAGAAAGGAATGAATACACCTCATTGGGTACATAGACCAATATAAAACCTATTATGATGATAATTGATGTTGATTAGTGTTGGATGATGTTGTACTAAGAATAATATCGTGAACAGAGTTGAGTGTTTAATTCTCTAAAAAATGGCTCAAGAATGCAAAGGCTAGCCCTTTGGCTCCATCATTTCCTACTAAGTGAATATATATAGTCATGTGTGTGTTGATAAATGTTTGGACTATGTGTCTAATCCCTTTGAATAGGTGGATCAGGAATACAAAGTCTAACTAGACCTTTGGCTCCATCAATACCCTATAAAGTGAAGCTATGAATTGATATCATTTCAAAATGTATGTCATATGAGATGGATCCTAAATCCCATGAATGTACTATGATATGACAATGTTGGTGTGGATAGTCAAATGTATACTAAAAACTAGGCCACTCTTGGCCACTCTAAAAGATGGAGATTAGGCTTTATATGAAAACCACTCTAAAACTAAGAATTTAACTTATGTTGAAGCCACTCAGGAACATAGGAAATAAAGAATGTGGAGGGTAGGATTTTATGAAATCCACTCTAAAATGATGCCAACCACCTATAAATGGAATAAGGCACACAACTACTGAGAATGTTTCGATAATGCTAAACTAGGAAAGAAAAGAAACAAATGCATTGCACACACTGCCCCCCAATAATCAATATCTATAACATGGATTTTTATCTATAAGTTATACCAAATACCATATCTAAAAGTGGAATCGAGAGCCATCATACCAGACATGATGCCCCATATATCTAGATTTTTTGAGAAAAATGTGTATTGAAACTACTAATTTAGAACTGGTCTAGCTATGCAAATTTGTAGTTGAACCTACTTTTCTACTTCTATAAATTTTTGTTTTTCTATTATTCAGATAGGACCATTGGAAATGGATAGTATCAAAACCAGTGCTATAGTCTAGTCTCACTACTATTGTCCTAGGCTATTTATGATTATTGTCTGGGTTGTTTTGACTAGTTTGATGTGTAATTATTGTTTAGAGTGTTTTAATAACTAGATTTTTTAGTTTATTGGTGCTCTAATCTCTATGATGAAACCCCTATTTGTTACCCCATCTTTTAAGGGTAAGAATAAAGACCCTACAATGATTACCCTTAGAATACAGATCCATACAAGTGTACTATGTTACAAAATATGTGATATAGTAATAGTAATTGACAAGATATCTCAAGATATAGCATGGTTTATATTGAGATAATATTAGATCAACAAGGTTATGCCTAGATAGATATACCAATGTAAAAACATGTGCAATGTGATAAACTAAAACTAGAAGTGTCAATTGTTAGATGTTAGTTGTCATGGAGGGATGGAGCATGATGTCCATCATGGCATCTAAGAAGCAAGATAATGCTTGATTTTGATCAAGCAACAAGCACACAAGGAAATAAGTAAGAAGTGTATAAGAGTGGCCAAGGGGCCAGGAAAATAAGGGACATGGGCACATGTCACTTAAATTGGAAAGCAAGCATATAAGGCATGTTTAAATGCCACATACACATATAGTTTAAACAAGAAAGTTGGTGTGAAATACATAATCACATAGAAGAGTATAGGCAAAGGACATTAGCAAATTTCCAAATTCGTACACATGAATAGAAGCAAAGGACATTGGCAAATGTCCTAAGGCACCTACAAACAATAAATAATAATTGGGAATGCAATCACATCAAGCTACACTAAGCAAAAGATAAAACATGTAAAGAATATAAAATACAAGAACATCTAACTAATCAAAGCAAGAATATGGAAGTATATAAGACATGTTAGTACAAGACTATGTATATTCAAAGAAATACACAAATCCTAAATACTAGTTAGTGTTGATAGAGTAATCTATGTAAGCTAGTAAATAATGTACATCAACATGATAACTAGAGTGTGTGGTGTAAAAATGACATAACCTGGATGGTGCAGTTATGTCAAAGATGCCCCCAAGAAGAAGATTTATAAAGGAATAGTATGCCCCCTCAATGGGTAGACTGAAGTAATCAATGGTCTGAATATCACTGCACATACACAAAAAAGATCAAGTGAAGCATGGTAATGTAGATAAATAAATAAAAAATATCATAGAATATCAAATGTAAGTCTAGCATAGTAGTAGAGATGTAAATCATGGAGGATGCATACAATCAAGATGTTTTTGTGTTTGTCACATATTGGAATGGTTTTATATATTGTAATTTTGTATTGTTTTTATATTTTGAGAATATTTGATCTATGTATAATCAATCATAGGGATAATGTATACAATCAAGCGTATGATACTATGTATAGGTATGCTAAGAAAAGGTGATAGTAACCGATGAGTCTCATGGGAGACTCCCTATCATGGTGTCATATATCAAGGAGAGGAATAATGTGTGATCATGAAGAATGATGGAAATGTTGAGACTGTGGCTGTAAAAGTTTTATATGTTGTAAATGCTCTAAAATATTTGAGGTAGAAACCAATTGTGGGGTCCCCAAATAACTCTAAGAAGTGGATAAAATTGTATGGATCTTAGGGACCCATCTAGTAGTAGAGTAAGCTCTCTAAGCATGTGCTCTGTGAATAGATGCATGAGATCTCAATGATACTAATCTAAGTATGAACACTATAGCTAGAAGATGTATAGAGTCCTAAAGATATGGAGTTATATGAATTCTTTGTGATGGTGATGATGCCTTAATTGTGGTTGAATTAGAACTAGAGGAGGAACTATAACTGGTGGAGAAACTAGAACTAGAAGTTGAAATAAAACTAGTGATTGTACTATAGAATATTGTTCTAAAATGGGGAATGGTAACTCATATGGAACTCCACCAGCTATAATAACCTATTTATCATGAATAAATTTTAGACATCTATGAACTATAGAAGGTAATATTCAAAAATTTTGAATCCATGGTTGAACAAGTAACATATCAAAAACTCCTACAGTGGGAACAATAGTGAATGGTGTGGCCTTGTGTATTGGACTAACCTATAGAGGAAGTACAATCTCACCCAATGAACTTTGTATATGCCCACTAAATTTATCAATAACTATGTCTATCAGTGTAATATTCTACTTTGAATATCCCAAATACTATAATAATGTCATAGTATACATGTTCACACAAGATCCATTGTCTATGGGAACACTATGAATAGGATGATTATAAATGTGAGCTCTAATAAATATTGCATGATAGTTTGTATCATCCTCAATGATCTCCTACTATGAGAAGGAGATGGAAGGTCTAGCTAAAACTCTAGAATTTTATACACCAATCATGTTACTCAAAGTATTTAACTCAACTGAAGGTGATATGTATTTATCTTGTGGGGTATGTGCATCATATCCATGGCAAACCCCTAATTAATCACCTATCTCTTATTTGGAATGTTTTATAAAAGGATCAGAGAATATTTTAATAGCTTTATCCTATGTTTGATTTTATGAAGGAGGCTCAACTAAAGTGCCAAGATCAATATGATTTCCATCTATTAAATCTTATATCTTGTGTCTCTAACAAATGCATCTATTTGTTGTATGGTCTAGTGCCTTGTGAAACTCACAAAATTCATGCTAATCATATACATGTAGAAGAGGTTTTTTTGGGTCAACTTCCCTAATAGGACAGAGAGATCTGATGTTAAAATCTAATAACTAGTACAAAACTTTGGCTAGAGAAACTGATAGATTGGTAAATATACATTGAGGAGGTGCTGATAAAACCACACATTGATGGGGATCTAAAGCCAGATTAACTTTTAGTTGGTTTTGAGTCTTGTTATCATGGACCTTGAGCTTATATGGTACGTTGTTATTACTCTTGTTGGTTATTTTTGAGATACTTGTGTACTTGATTTTTCCCATTGAAATTAGCTTGACTTATCTTTCCTTTAGTGTGTGACACAATTCATTGAAGGAAGAGAATATTTTGAACATAATTAATTCAAGAAAAGATGATAAGAGAATCTATTTGAAGAGATCTTCTAACTCTTGATCAGCCATGGGGCTAGTCATCTCATCCAAGATAGTTTTATATCAAAGAACATAATATGTGAGATGCTTATTTGACCTTTGTTTCTATTGTGCAGCTTGGGTGTATGAAACTTTTTCACCAATGTTAATGCTAAAATGAGCTAGGAACATGTTGACTAAAGGATTGAATTCACTGACCAACTAATTTGGTAAACTATAGAACCATTGCAAAGCATAATCATTTAGGCTTCATGGAAATAACTTGGTAAGTAGATATTCATTAGGTACATAGTCCAAGAGTGTGGTGTGAAAGTCTCTTAAATGTGTCTTTTGATCAACATTAACATCATATAGAGTAAGCTTTGGATAAACAAAACCTTGTGGTAAAGGTGTCAAAGCAATTTGATATGTTAATGGTGTATACAATAGAGCAAAATAATCAAAAGCATGTGTAAGTCTAGAGGCACCTTGCTCAAGATTTTTCACCTTGGATTGAAGAGATTTTATCTCTTACACAAGGGCTAACACATCAGGAGATAAAGATGTACTAGCTATAGCTAGCAGCATTGAGGCAAGTTAGGCTACTATAGGGGGTTATTGAGACATAGTTTCCCCCATAGTGTTATTTGTAACTAGTTTCTTTGTAGGAATGGTAAACTCAACTTGTATATCCTTTTTTATTTTCATGAGAGATTGTAATATAAACATATGATCTCAAGGCTATTCCTTGAGTCTTTCTCTGAAACTTTGGATGATCAAATATTTTTTGAGTACAAATTCACTATCAACAATGGGTATAAGTGGATCAATAGTCTAATGTGGTGGAGCAAAAGCATCAGTGTGTACATTATCATCATTATTTTCATAATGCTCATTATAAAAGTTATTTTTATTGAAATTAGTGTAATTTAGATGTGTAAAATCTATGATAGGAACTAGAGTTAGTTATTTATCCATGGTATATGCCCATGTTACAAGAATCTAGGTGAATGCAATAGGATTCCCACTAAGTCTTGCACTTTATCTTAAAGGAAGAGATGTAAGGAACTTAGGTGGCATAAGGAAAACAAATTGGATAATAGTATAAAAGATTAAATAAATGTAATCTAAACAAGGAATTGGAATATGTATAAAAAGGATACAAAGTTTACACACATGTAAGGTGATACCTCAATAAGCAAACGAGACCTAGTATGTGCAAGTAGGGTTTTGATAATGATATTTGTGCAAAATACTATGAAATTTTGAAAATGAAATTGGATTTTTACTTTAAATATGTAAAATAAATTTGGTAAAATTATTGTAAAATGCTAGATTGAATAGGACCTAGTATTTGTAACTAGGGTTTTCAATTTTTTTTAAAATTACTATTGAATTTTGAATTTTGAATGGATTTTCTGATTTTAATATGCAACTAAAATTTCATAAAATTATTGGAAAATGCTTGATTGAATAGGACCTAGTATGTGTAACTAGGGGTTTGAGAAAAATATATTTTTTGAAATAACTACTGAATTTTGAATTTTGAAGGGATTTTTTAATTTTAATATGCTAGTAAAAATTTAAAAAATTGTTGGGAAATTACTAGAAAAATACTAGGACCTAGTATGGACAACTAGTATTTTAAGGAAAATTATTTTAAAATTTACTACTAAATTTTAAATTTTGAAATAAAATTGTGACTTAAATATTCAAGTATAAATTCACAAATTTATAAGAAAAATTAGTAAGAATTTTATCAAAAGGTTTCTAGGGTTTTTTTGCATAAATGAAGTAAGTTGGGTTCACCAAATGATTTAACACTTTCAAAAATAATTAGGTTTATATTCCCAATGTAGATAAAGGTCCTAGATTGATAAATTATTAAATAATATGTGGTAAATTAGCTATTAATTTTTTAAATTTAATGCTAATACAGCTTTTCTAAAAAATTTAATAAGTGGGAGAAAATAAGATTTAAATTAAACTATGTTGATCTAACTGAGACAAGATTTGATACTAACTATGTAGGCCTAAGACACTATTGCAAAAAGGATTCTAACTTTCATTTTTTTATTGGATAGGAGTTCCAAAAGTTAAAATGAATGGCATCAATGCTATAATCTTTATCTGACATTATTGTCCTAATGATCTAAGCTTTTTGGGTTTTGTTCGATAACTCTATGTGATGTTATCTCAGAAATTTCAATAGTTGAAAGTATGTAGAGCTCCTTATAGAGTTGATATTATCTTCAAACCCTATCTTCCATTATGTTTTAACTAATTTTGAATAATAGGGGGTTATTGTGTGTAAGATTCATTGGACATGGATACACACCGCTTGTGCGGGCATGCTACCTACATACCAATACTCTAAAGAGGGATCAAGCTATATGTCTTTCTCTATTTGAAAGTTCTTGGTACAATTGTCATATGAAAATGTAAGGAAATGCTAAATTAGTTGTGCTTGACATGGCTAGGTACTTGTTTAAGGATTTGAATAAGCTAGAAATAGTATTGGATGGATATATGTAAAGAATAGGGAAATGTCTTGATTAGTCTTGTTTCTATTCTTTCATGCTTTGTGATATTTATCAACCTTCTTCCAAATGATCTTTCAATGGGTTTTTATAGGGATCTATTATTCATGGATTGAATTTTATCATGTTAGGATGACAAGGATATGGATGGGAAATCAAAATGAATTGACTGTTGGGGCCAAAAATGATATTGGACAATAGCACTAAAAGTAGACAAGAGTGGCATTAGTGCTATAGTCCTAGTGTGGTACTATTTTCCTGGGTAGATAGGACCTAGGCGGATGGATTGGTTATGAAAAGAGGGCCTAGTTTAGTTGGGATCAAGTTTGAAAGGCTACAGATGACTAGGAATTAGTGAAAACTAGACTAAGTGGGTAATGAGAGCAAGTAAGAGGGACCTATGGGTTGGGTGTCATTAGCCATGCTCAAGTTACTAATTTTTACATTTTATATGACTATACTTGGTAAATCCCTATTAGTTTGATACTATATTTTGCCTTTGAAATAAATATTTTCAATCTATTTTTAAGTTCACAATCTATCTTGTCTAAGTGTGATGTGGTCCATAATGAAGTGCCTAGTGTTAAGTATTTATCGTTGCCTTCTCTCTTGTCTTCCATGTTTGATACAAGTGGTTTCCACTATAACAATTAGATTAAGTGTATTCAAGTGAATTTATTTATATTTAAGTGTAAATAATAGCTTTAATGTCTACAATCTAACCTCTAGTTCACTCAACTTGAGTAGTGTAATGCATATCACCTCCATGTTTGTAATACTAATGTTAGAGGAATTCAAGATTTGGAGACTAGTTTTGTGAGTCATATTTCTTAGTGAAATTATATGGTAGTATAGTGGATATATTTATGGTGTATCAACTCATTTTATTATTTTACTTTCATGTTAATCCTATCCCTTTTCATCCAAGAAAGCAAGTAGTGTAGGTGATAAACAAGAAAAGATAATTCTATGGATTTAGACCTTAAACCTAGAGGTTTACTTATGTTATAGGCAACCCACAAGCTTAGAGGTAATCTAATGTTGTGTAAATATTAGATTAGGACTAAAAAACCATCTCTAAGGTGTAACATTTTGTGATAACAAGATAGTAATGACCTTCAAGTCATTAAATTTAGATATGAATTTCATGTGACCTTAATTGATGATGGCACCCAGAGATTGATTTTATAGGGATTTTTAAAAAAAAATTGATGTAGATTTGGCTAAATTAATTACCATGTGGATTTGTAAAATTCACAAGTAAACCCATCATGATTAGAATATTTATGATTACTCATTTAGTGAAGAGCCTTTTTCATTTCATGGAGACATAAAGCTGACTTCAAAATCCAATATCAATATGCTTATGCTTTCAGGGAACCACATAAAAGCATTTTAGCAATGCTTGTGTTATTTCCATTATTCCCTCCTAAGTTAGAAAAAATAATTTATATTGGCTAAAAAAAGAAAATAATACATACATAAGGGATGTGATCCTTGTTAGAGCTAACTTCATAGCCCTGATCTGGTCTTAGGATTGTTTGGTCCTGCAGGCTTTTAGAAATTCTTTTGAAACTTTGTATCCAATTTTGATCTAGTGAAGATGAGAATGATTTTTCTCCCCTCTATAAGAATGAACATTCATGTCATTTATTTTGTGTCTAATTGATACAACCATGATTTCTAAGTGGCGATCAAAGGGATTGAGTTCAATGATTGAAGAAACTCTCCAAAATTAAATAAGAAAAAACTCATCACCCCATTTTTTGGCTTGAAAGATTTATTTCCCATAATGGTGGAGAAAGGTGGTGGTGTGTAGAATAACCTCATTCCACCACATAATCTATCTAAAAACATAAGGGAAAATTTGGTTCAAAGTTCCAATCCTTTAAAATAAGGTAGATTTTTGCCTTATATCTTAAGATAGACATGTTTAGAAGAGAATGAATACATAGCACTTATAAATAAATTGTGCACACATAATTTTTTTTGGGTAAGGTCTAATATAACATATTTATAATGAACATTTACAAGTTAAATATTAATAATAGAGAAAGAGAATATTTTTTTCTAACAACATATAATGGTTAAACCTTTTGAGAATGTGATTATCACCAATATGGTAGTTTTACCACTTAGACTAATGCATAATATTTAATGTGTTTCATTGAAGGATATGGTAAAAAATACCCCACCTTCTCTTAGATTAATACAATGCTTCACATTCTTCCATGCACCATATCATGCATAAGGCACCAGCCTTTTCATTTGGGTTTTCTACCATATTAAAATCCCTACACATGAGCCATGTAGTAAAGGGTAAACTTTTAGTCAGATATCACCATAAAAAAATAAAAAAATCCAAAGCCATTGCTTGTAGGTTATATATTGAGAATACCTAATAAATGAACATCAATGTCCAAAAAAATCCAAATTGCTTGGTGTGATGAGTCTTCACCCATGGAAATAATTAATGTGGAAATTTTTTGTGACATTAATACACTAGCACTACCATATCCTTCATCATGAATATTGTAAAATTAGGTTTTATCAAGTCAATTAAATTTCAAATTATTATGTATAACAACTTAAAATTTTCTACTTCTTTTAGACAACCAAAATATAATGAACCAATTTGTTGGAAGGCAACTCATAAAGAATTTTTGAGATGACTCCTTGAGACTTTAAACATTAAAAGTGAGAATATATATTTAAAAATATCATAAATTTAGATATATCCCTATATATCTTCAATATCTATAAGGGATTTAGAACTATGACACTAGTTTGGAAGGTAGAATCTGTAAATGCTACTCCCTTAACCTATGGTGTGTTTATGGAAATGTTTCGCAAACTTGTCACTTAGATACCTCTTATATTAACTTTACACATCTCTATATATTCTTAGTAAGGTCATCATATGGAATAATCATGTCTAAGTATAGTATATATATAAGAGAACATGGTTAGTATTTGAGGAGGAGATTTCAATTTGTACTCTTATTGCTTTTTTGTGGAGGTTTCCAACTCAAAGTGGCTCAGCTATATTTATCAAGCATTATTCTCTTATAACAATTATTTTTGTGGGTATATGTATTCTGCTATTATTTATGTGATATAATATTCTATTATGTTAACATCTAAACAATTTCATTATAAGTGGTATTATATATTTGATTTAGGCATGTTTCTTCGATTTTTTTATTTTTTTTAGATTTGGTGTTGTGGTTCTCCTGCAAGTGGAAGGATTGAAAAATAAACTTGTGATCCAAGAATAATTTAATTTTAAAGTTACTATGGTATTGTTCGAAGTATTTTTTCAAAAAAAATAGTAAAAAAGGTCTTGAAAACATATCACCCTTATGAAAATTATTAGTTATTAGATTTATCTCAGCTAAATGATCACAATTATATGATATTATGATATACTTTTTGAGATGAAAATTTTCACCTGCATGTACATTAATAGTCATTAGATTAATCTCAGTGAGATGATTGTAATAGTATAATTTATTGATACACTTTCTTTAAGATTGAAACCCTCCATCAGAGGGTTTATTCATGGCTAGTCCTAAGACTCATGGATGGAAGAAAAATAAATAAACACTAAAAACTCATCACAAAGACAACATGGATTCCAAAAATTCTTCTCAATTTATTTCAAAGTGGTTCACCAACTTCAATTAGGTTTATAAATATTTTTGTAGAAAGATGATCTTGATGTAGTTAAATGGGACATCAATGGGGTAAGAGGTGACTTAAATGTTTTGAAGGATAAATTAAAACTTATAACTTGAAAACAATCTGATCTTATAGCTCAACCTTAATAAAATAATCCTCCACTAATCTATTTTGGTTCTCCCCATTCAAGCAATCACACTTGTAAACAAGGTCTGAAGCAATTATTGACAAAAGTGGACTTGTAAAAGTTGGATGATAAGGATCCACTCACTTGAATCAATCAAATCAAAAATTTATTTCATCCAAATCAAACTCCATGTATGCAAAAGGTTTTCATGTCCCTTTTATATCTAGAACCTAAGTAGTTCACTTGGTATAGATTGTTGTTTGATAAAAATAAAAGGAAGGGCCTTTGAATTACCTGGTATGTATTTATTGAGGATTTGTAACTCATATCATAACAATGCTTTCAAAAAATACTTTAGTCAACTAACCAAACTATGTCAATTGAGGACTATGAAAGATTATATTCATCAATTTAATAATCTTCCCTTGTGTGTAAGGGACATCACTGAGGTGAATTTGATGGACATGTTTTTGGGTGGCCTCAAAGATAACAACTAAATAGAGGTTCACGTGTTTAGTTTGATTTTAGTGTCTAAATACATACTAACTATATACATGGTAGAATAAAATATTTCTTCAAATGAAGATAATTATTTAATTTCCATGAATGTAATTTCCCATCCCCGTTATTTTATTATCCTACAATATTTACCCAATATTAAATTGAAGAGAAACATGCAAAAGGGTTACGTTCTAGTTGTGTTAGAAACTAGGTCAAAGGACATATATGTGATGAAAATATTTTATTTTACATTGAAGGTGTCAATGAAGTTGAATAATATGATGAGGCCTGTATGTTTTTAAGAACATGAGGATAAATCTAAAGGTTCTCAAACTACTATTTCATCTCATACACTCTTAGGTATTAATACTCCTCAAAATCTTAAGGTGGTGAGATTACTTAAGAAATATAAGTTGAATATGTTGATTGGATATAGTATTGCACACAAATTCATCAATAATACTCCATATCCTCTTTTGATCTATTTCAATTACCTATCTCTATAATTTTAGGTCATGGTTTTAGATGGTGGTACAATCAAGTGTTCTAGAAAATTCCAAACCATTTATCTTTCAATGGGAGACTACCTATTAGACTATCATACTTTTTTATTCCCATAGATGGGGCTAACATATGTTTTTGAGTGTACTAGCTCTCCACATTGGGTACAATTAAGATGAATCTTTAGAAACTATTCATATTATACCATTCAAAAAGTAGGTCATTTGAATTGCATGTTTTATGCATTAGATATCTATAATTGTTTTTTCATAAAATGTGTTGAAGGATTTGTTGTGATATTTATTTCCATAAAATTTCAACCATCCAAGGAGTTTACCCATTATGATGTTTTTGGTGCCATCATGAAATAACATCCACCAATAAAAGTGTATGATCATAACATATCAATACTTACAAGTATTAAACCACCTAACATCATAACATATAGGTACCCATGCTTAGAAGAGTGATATTGGAAATATGGTATAAGAGATGTTGAACATAGGAATTATTAGACACAATAAAAGTGAATATTTGTCACATATGGCCATCGTGCATAAGAAGGGTGGTGCTTATAGGATATGCCTAAACTACATAAAAATCAACAAGTACATAATTAAAGTTAAGTTTCCTATTCTAATAATTGATGATTTGATAGATGGACTGAATGGCATTGTTTATTTTACCAAATTAAATCTTTGATCTGGATATCATCAAAATAAAAAATATGAATAAGACTTAAATAAAACAAATTTATTAACTAATGAAGACCATTTTGAGTTTATGTTAATGCCTTTTAGTGTATTGGATGCACCATACACATTTTAGAGTTTGATGAATATTATTTTCAAGCCATTTTTGATAAATTTTGTTTTGGTGTTTTTATGACATCCTTATTTATAAAAAAAAATTGGAAGACGATTTGAAGCATGTGAAATAGGTAATTTAAGTTATGGAATAAAATTAGATTTATGCCAAACCTTACAAATTTTATTTTGATGTCAAATATGTGGAATACATGCATTATTATTTCACATGAAGGCATGAAAGTTGATCTCATATATATATATATATATATATATATATATATATATATATATATATATATATATATATATATATATATATATATATATATATATATAAAAGAGATGATGGAGTGGCAAGTGTGCAGGACCCTCAAGAACCTTTGAAGATTTATGGGGTTAACATTTTACTATCATAGGTTTTTAAAAAATTATGGTAGCATCATATCCATTGTCACATATTTATTTAATAAATACTCCTTACATTAGATTGAAAAAACTATGAAGGAATTTGAATAACTTAAAATGGATATGTGCACCACTCCAATTTTAGATACTCTTAATTCTTCTAATAATATTATTGTTGAATATGGTGCACTAGAATATATAATGGGGGATTTACACATGTAACATTGTATTTTAGATTCATCAATTAAATGGAAAAAAAAATCTCAGTATAATATATAAAAAACTGATGACGGCTAATTTATGTGCAGTCAAGCAATGTAGATCTTATATGATCAAATGACACTTTTAGGTGAAGATTGATCATGATAGCCTTAAATATTTTTTAGAATAATTATTTTCATTATAAGAATAATATAAATGGGTTAATAAAAGGTTAGGATATTATGATGAAATAGTATTTAAGAAAATAAAACACAATGTGTGGGAGATGTAATATATAGGCATGATGAATTTGTTGAGGCTTTGGTATGCAAAATGAACATTCGATAGGAATATTGGATAGAGGAATTAAGATGAGAATGGGAGAATGATAAGGATACCTAGTATTTGATTCAAAATATTCAAATTCATTTTGAGAGGTATAAAAAAATTCATGGAAGGGGAATGCATTATGGTATGATTATTGATTATATCTCTACAAGCATTTCCTCCTAGAACATAAAATTCTTAAGAAACATTGTACATTAGTAATAGGAGGTAATTGAATATTTATTTTAAATATCATAGAGTCAAGAAATATTTTCTTTGGGAAGGACTCAAATGGGATGTCAATAAATATTTGGCTAAAAGCATGGCATATCAATAGAACAAAAGTGAAACCATTAAGAACCCATGGCTTTTGCAGTGTTTATCCATCCCTAGCCAAAGGTGGGAGGAGGTTTCCATGGATTTCATTACTAGCTTACCATGGTCTAAGGTTAAAGGTTTTATCATGATAATTTTGGATAAACTCATTGATTATGCTAAAATAAATCCTTATCACAACCATTTATCACTAGTATAGTAGCTTCTAATTTTCTCAATACAATTAATTAATTACATGGTAATCAAAAGATCATTGCAAGTGACTGCGATACCATATTTGATAGTAATTTTTTATGGAAATATTTGCATGTTTTGGAACCTATTTGGATTATATATCATCCTATCATCCTCAATTTTATGGAAAATTAGAGGTTGTCCACAAACGTCTAGAAGTGTACCTTAGTTGTTTTGTTTTTGACAAAAAAGGAAAATGGATTCATTGGCTTCCACTTTATGAATAGTAGTATAACACTTATTTTCACACTTATTATAAAATGTCTCCATTTATGCTATTATATGGATTTTAACCCCCATTAATAACTTCATACTTAATGTAAATCATAAGGTTTGAGTTGTTTAGAAACACATTGACCATCAATAGGTGTTAATCAGTAGTTTCTAAGAGAATTTAGCAATGGCATATAATAAAATGAAGTACCAAGTGTATGAAAATTTTATTGAGTGTAATTTTGACATAGGTTATTGACTATTTATTCATTTGTATCTTTATAATTATATGTGTTTAAAGTAATAGAAAAAGGATAAAAACTATTCCCTAAGTATTATGTCCCTTATTAGAATTTGTAGAAAATTGGTAGTCTAGCCTACAAGTTGTAATTTCCCTCATATATTCACACACACCCAATTTTCAATATCTCTTTCCTAAATAAGTTAATTAGACACAAAATTTATACTCAGAAGAAGTTAATTTAATTAGATAAATAACTATGAGTCCTTATAGAGCCCAAAGAGATCCTTCACATAAGCATTGAGTAATTGTAGACTAGAGAAATTAAGGATTATTTGATCAAATGGAAGAATATGCATTATGAATATGCAACATGGGATGATGAATCATTCCTAAATAAATATATTATTTTGATTCAATGTTGAGGGTAATTTTTTTCTAAAGAGGAGGGGCATGCTACACCATTAACCTATGGTTGTGTAGCGATATTTGCAGCTAACATGTGGTTTAGATACCTCTTACATTCTCTTATCACATATCTCTATGTTATTAGTAAGGTTAGCCTATTGAATAACCATGGATAATTCGATTATATATAGGAGGTATTTGTATTTAGGGAGGATGTTTTGAATTATGTACTTATTTCATTATTACAAAGATAAACCCCTCAAAGTGGCTCAGCTATATTTATCAAATATGTTGCTCTTATATCTATTATTATCATGGTTATACATATTCTAGTCTTATTTTTGTAATATAAGATTATATTTTGAGAACCTATAAGTAATTATATTACACTCAAACATAATGGATTATGGAGTGGCATTTAACTCCATTTTCTCTTGGGGAGAGTCACCACCATGATGGGGTGGGCTACATGACTACTTAGAGAACATACACTTATCGAGGATATCCTAGTGGAGAAAGAACCATTTTTAGGATTATAACTTTGAGAAATAATGATATATTGGGCCTATAGTGATTTGACAAGATGGTAATGAGTGGTGGGAACCCCCAGGGATGGTTGGGTTACTAAATGAGAAGTGATAAAGGGGAGGGTTTCATCCTTGACTATAATTTTTTGGTAACTATAGTTTAACCATCACCTTTATCTACCAAATTGGGATTATTACATTTTAGATGTCTTAAGATGGTTTTTATCAGCACATAAGGGGATAATATATTATATGATAATTAGGAGATTGAAATCAAAACTATGTATTAGGTAAATTGAAATAAATAACCTTTTATGTCTAATGAGGTTTTCTAACTTGGATATCTATAAATTAATTTAACTCCTTGGATAAATGAACCTAAACACAAACTCACTATTCATGGTATGAGGAATAAAACTTAGGAATTTGATGGCATAATCATCACCTAACGAGCTATACAATTTTGTCAAAACCCAGAATGGAATTGGAAAGCCTACAAGTTCAATCCAAACCAACACTCTAAGAAAGTCTTTGTCACTGAATCTAAAATCTTAGGTTCAGTGGGATAAAATCAAGAGCATGCTTTTGAGAAACCAACTACTTGATTTGGATAAGATGGATTGGACTTCATATGATTCAATGAATGAAAAAATTAAAATACTTTTGTTAAGATTTTTAATCCTAGTGACATGGACACCTGAGGGATCCAACTGGTAATGAAACAAGTTTCCAAGAAATTATTGTAAGGTGATACAACCAATAAAATATTTAATAATATAAAAATTAGCATACCATTTATAGACATTATCAATGCTATATGTTTGCAAACATGCCTCAGGCTAAGAGATAAGTTTAGAATGGTTACCTCATCATATACCATGGGAATAAAATTATTGGATCACTTTGGTGCAAATATTTATCACCACCTATAATAACAACTGCAGTTGAGAGTGTGGAATCCATTATATAAACTCTAGATCACGCAAAGGGTGGTGTTCCAAGCCTAATAAATGTGAAAAAAACGTAGAGTTTCCCACATAAGTGGTATGAAAAGTAGTTAAGAAAGTTATTAAGAAAAATAGGTTGGTCATAAAAAATTCCCTAGCAGAGCTCATTAACAAAATCCCTCCTAATATAATATTTATATAGCATATTATATTAATATATTACATTATAGAATATATTTTATTATATATTATATAAATAATATATAATAATATATTACTAATATCTATAATAATATATAAAATTTATGATATAGTGGTAGATTATAATAATATAATATAATATAACTATATGTAAATTATACATATATGGAGTGTTTGATGATGTTTTTGTAAAGTGTGGTTTTCTAAAGAGAAAGAGTGTAGATTTACATGTACAATAACATCACCACTACCATAGTGTAACCTTTTGTCCATATAATATTAAGTATCTTGTGAAATAATGTCTAAAGGAATATTTGTGTCGCTTTTATGTTTGACATTGCATTATTATCAAAAAATGTGAGTTTTAAAACCATTATTTTGAATAAATCTCCAATGACGTATTGTTGGTTTACCTATATTAAAAAATTAAAAATAATGAAATATTATAAGTGTTATTCCATTATAGTACATTGGTGTGAAATATGGTGGTGTGTATATTGAGCATTGGTCTCAGATGTTTTGTGTAAGAATTAAGAATTATAGGAACCTATTTTTATTCTATTTCATTTTGGAGAAACACATGATAGTGCTAGACATTTATATTGGACCATGTAGCCAATTAATTTATTCATTATGAAAAAGATCAAGTAGCACATACTAATCCTTACAAACACATTTCTTATATTGTGAGAACCTAATGTGACTTAGGACATGATTTATCATAAAGTGCAATAACCTAATATTATTTGACCCAATTGTGACAACCAAATGTGATTAATAAATTATTGTGCTCAAATTGAGACAACTTGAGGTGATATGACCTTTATCTCAATTTAATATTTACATCTTTAGTTTACATGGTGTTTATTTTTTTTTTAAATTTAATTGGACATGTAAATAATATTTATAAAATGTACATATATTCATGGTGACCCTTATCACACACACACACACACACACACACACACACACACACACACACACACACACACACACACACACACACACACACACACACACACACACACACACACACACACACACACACACACACACACACACACACACACACACACACACACACACACAATTAATATGTAATAATTTAATAATTATATAAATATAAGATATTATTATATTTTATATTTATATTATTATTTAATTACTATGTACATATAATATAATTATAGTATATAGCAAATATATAATGTATTCTATAATCATATATATTTACATACATAAATTAACTCAATATTATATTACATTAATAATATATAGTTATATATTATTAGAATATTATGATTATATATTAATTATATGTTAATTACATTATTATATATTATAATAATATCTGTAAATATAGTTTATATGATAGATAAATTATATATACTATATAATTGATATATAGTATTTTTTAGTGTAAATAATATTACAATAATATGCATATATATGTAAATATATATAATTAAAAGTAGTATAGATGTTATATTACTATCATAAATAATTATCAATATAAATTAATATCACATTATTTCAAGACTGACTTGATAACAGTTATATATTCAACATTTCCTTTGAAATGAAAATATAATTCATTGTAGAAGTAAAAAATATTAGGAAAAAAAGTGTCTTTATTAAACAAATTATAGTATTTTAAGTCAACCTATAATTTTATATTGCATATAATACGATCTCCTAAACCAATTGACTTTATTTTATAACTAAAAATGTAACCACAATTATACGTCCATAGAATTTAGGCCCTGATTTATATTTTATTTATTATTATTTGAAATTAATATTTGAAAATTTATTAATATTTTCCCAGTATACACATTTAATATCCACAAGTAACAAATGAATACACATTGGTGGAAACATGTGGCAGTTCTGTCCGGAATAGAAATTTACAATCTATTAAGCTTTCATGTAATAAAAAACTATTCCCTAGTTACGGAGGCCTTGTGGTTACATAAAAAACATCTAACATGTTAGGTGTACATGTGACAATATTTTAATACAAGTAAAAGCTTTAATAAGAGATGATGTTTCTAAGAGTATATGCTAGATTTAGAATCAAATGTCTGGGGGAAGATCATCAATGAAAATGCCCCTAGTGTAACTAGTTTTCTAAGAATATAGATGTGATTTAACCCTTAACCACCTCAACACACTACAACATTGGGTTCTTCCCCATCATTGTGCCCATATTGGAGGGATCCAAATTAGCAACTATAGTATTTTCCAATGAAAAACGTTGATTCCCAAGGTTATCAAAATTAACTTATTTTGGAACTACATGTATGATTGAGGATACTCCATGTAGCTAAATGATATTTGAAAGAAATAGATAAATGTGAGAGTCAACATTGTAACTTTGTATAATCATCATAAATATACTAGTACCACTTGGAGAATAATGACTTATACATTTAATTAAAGTGAGAGAATTGATTAAATAGACTCATAGCATTAGATGTTATTAATGTTATATGGTACATCTTGTGATGCTCCCATTATCTTCAACATCATATTTATTATGCATGTCAAACCATAAGTCTTAACTAATATTATTTTATATGTACATCTATTACAATATCTATTACTACATAACTTGACATTAATGTCAATAAAAGTCACCTATATAATGATTAATTGTGAAATAATTATTACAAAGCATTGTAATAATGTAACTAAAATTTCATCTCAATCCTTGGTATCTTATTGTGCACTACATTTTTTATGTATTTGGAATGAAGTTAGAGAGTATTAAGACACCATACATCTAATCTTTTAAATCTTATATATAAGTTAGCATAATAAAACCTTGGTATTATAGTTTTACATATAGTTTATTGTTATTATTTGATCTTTAACTTACTTATTACACTTTGATATATATTTGGCATTTAAAATTCATAATTGATTATGTACGAAACCTATTAAATATTTTTAGTGAGTTTTTTCACATGGTTCTTCTTGGGCCCTAAATTACTGGTATCAAAGAATACACACTTCATATCATTTCTAAGTAGTATTAGGGTGTATCTTAATTTTTTCATTATTTTTATGACAATTATTATGAGGTATAAATACATGAATCAAGGGATTGATACTCATAACCTTACATCATACCATCATATATGTCTTTAAATGGTATAAAAATCCTCAAAGATGTTAACTTTAAAAATGTTCTAGAAAATGGTAGAGGACAGTTTCAAAATCAATGATAAGAATTGGAAGAATGGAATGCATGCAAATGATCCTCAATGGTTGATCATTTCTATCAAATTCTAAATCATGTTTAGACTCTTCCAAATAATACTAGTCAATGATCATATAAGGTACAATTAAATCTATACATCCCTATGTTTGAAGGTAACATAGATACAAATGTCATACATAATTGCATTTACCTAATATGTTCATACTATATAGTTGATCATTTCTTTTACAATGAAAATATTACATTATCTTCTAAAATATTATTTATTATTAAGGAATTGATGGGGAAACTATTTGAATGCATATGAAAATAATGAAGATGAAGTTAATTTTCACACTTTTATGGATACATGAAATTGTTTCATAGAAGCACTCAAATAAACCTATTATCCTATTTGAAACTATGATCAGCTTTACATTATGTTCACCCAACTAGAACAATGCAAAAAGCAATATGTGTAAGAATACACATACACATTTGGTGTCTAGACTAGATTTTTAATATTGAGAAGAAAACCTTATTTTTAAGTAGAGGACAAGTTTAAAATTGCATATACAATTGAATGTGTATTTCATATAAATTCCTCAGTTTAAGAAGATTTTATATTTTTATTTCACTCTATTATAAAATGGATAAATTAATATTAAGATAGAAGATTCTAAGTCTTAGACGTAACCATAGTCTAAGACATTAAATGATATTCCAAATAATAGAATGACCCTTCACATCATGCATTAAATAATCTAAAAGTATTAAACTACAAATACAAGTGATCCAAATATTTGATAATTGAGGCTAGTTCACAACTCAAAAAATCACTTCTAAAAAGATTTTTGTACTCAAAATACTTAGCATGCATAGTTTCAAACAATCTATATAAGAACTACAACATTGTATAATGGTAGAAAGATCATGATTTTAAACCTTGTTCTATGGTCAATTCTAATAACATCTCTACCTCCCCTAACATAGATCCAAAGGAAGAAAAAATATTATTCTAAACTCAAATTTGCTTCAATGGTCAGCCATTACAATTCATCATTGACAATGTAAGTTAGAAAAACTTGATTTATTTTAAAGTAATTTAAAGATTGAACTTGATGCTAGTACCACAGCCAAAACCATAATACATTTTGATGATCAGTATGGGATCTAATAAATACATCACTAAATAGTGTCACCTAGTAAATAAAGTAAATCCCATCCAAGATACATTCTATTGTGATGTAATGACATTAGAGATGTGCGATGGATTACATGATCAAAAATATATTTATCATTGACATGAATTTTATGAATAAAATCTTGTATATGTTTATGTAGATGTTTGTGATATGAGATACTATATACCAAAAGTAGTTTCTATGGTATAACCAATTATCACTAAATAATATAAGAAGCTAGCAATATTCTTGTAAGAAGCTTTTTATTTCAAGTTTTAAATTTTAATGTAAGAACATCCTTGCAACATCCATCCATGCAACAATCACTCCAATAGTAGAAAAATAAAAGAGTTCAACCTAAAGTTGAAATAATTCAAGGATATATTTTAGTCACCTAAACAAGTGACTACATAATGTGTGGTGAATAAAACTATTTATTTGGTTATTGAACTACCTATAACTAATGACTATTAATAATGCATATAATTTATATGTATTGAAGAGATAAAGTGTAAAAGCCATGAATACATATATAAATGACACATTAGGCTTAAATCATCACATTATGTCAGCTCATTTTTTCTTAGAAATAGGATGACACATGGATGTCATTTATCAATTAAAATAATAAAAAAAATATCCCATTGTATAATTTTTGTCCCATTTCAAGGATTGAGGACTTGTTGGACTAGCTCTATGGTAAAAAATCATTCACAAAATGTTGTCTTAATTTTGTGTGTTTTCAGATTCCCATTTAGCCGATAAGCATCTATAAATTAACCTTCAAAACAAAGGAATGTTTATTTTCACTATTTATTGCACCCTTTATATTAAATAACTCACATGTTACATTCATGTAGATAATTAATAGCATCCTATGTCGCTTAATTATTTCATTCATCATAGTCTACCAAGATGACATCCTTATCTTCATCAAAACATGGTATGAACACCTATGCATATAAAAAAAGTTTTTACACACTTTTTGGCATCACAATATGTATGCTAACATTTCTAACTTTTCTATTTATCATATGATAAATACAATATCTATTATATGTTGTATGTGCATTAGGAGTTCATGTCAACCCTACCTAGATTCAAATCATCATAGAATGGCCTACAATAAATAAACTGATATAAAATTTTAACTTATTTGTATATGAAAAATTATAAAATATATTTGTTATTTTATCTTCTTATGTAGGTTTAGGCCACAAAAAAAATAGATAAAAAAATGTGAAGGCATATGGTATCTCCCACTTAGTTTTGCTATCTATAGTGGCAAAGACTAATAGTAATGAAACAAAGGACAACAAGGAATTTGAAAAGGTACAATTAACATGAGAGATATAGAGTATAAATGACTAGAAAGGAGGGATGAAGTGACAACAAGGTTAAAGAAGGCAACAAAAACACAAATGAGTATTTAAGTGGAAACCAAGATTTCTTCTTACTAACACAATTTTTTGGGAAAATTCAGGGCAAAGGGAAGTAATGGAGGACAAAAACATCCACATAATTATGAATAAGATGACTAATAAGTTCCACCCATACAAAACCCAAGATCAAAGGTTTTTATTTTATAAGTAAATTAATTTTATAATTATGTATTCCCTTAAAAACTCTACGAAAAAATGATTAAATAAAAATTTAAAACCTTGATTAAAAAACACATAAAAAACATTTAAAAACTAAAAATAAATCAAATAAACCCTTAATGGTCATCTTAGTCTCCTTTAGATTCTCACATTTTACTAAATTCATAAAATCATATCTAATTTATCCAATACATAATTTGAGGTTGCATGCAAATTTTTAAATGAAATAAATAATTTTGTTTTTAGTTAAGTGAAAAATGTTTTAGACCATAAAAGTGAAAATTTAAAAAAAAATGTTATTTTTTCAAAAATTTATATACATTTTATAATTTAGGATCATTTATAACCAAACATAAAACATGTGTGTTCTAAACTATGCATGTGTTATAACACATATGCACTTAAAAGTGTATGTGTTATAGAATTTATGTTGTAATATGAAAAGGATTAAAACAATTTAGGTTAAATGTTTAATAAAATAAAACTTATGTATATAATTTATACATTAAATTTATTTTAGTAAATTTAAGAAATAGTGTCACTATGCATTTTTAAGAATTGGTCTAATAGCTCCATGAGTTACAATTAATGAAATAGTTATTCAAAAACCAATCTGGTTAGTACATAGTAAATGTTAGGATTTTTTTATTGAATCTAAGGATTTTATGCCATATATTTTACAACTAATTTCCATATTTGGCAAACATATAGTCATTTCTAATCTTTTTGGCCTTCTAAATTGATTGTTGACACTTGTAGGAGTTATAGGTTTGTCAAATTTAAATTTTACAAACCATCACACACACAAATGCCCCTTTATTATTATTTTAATTATGATTAGGTCTCTTATATCCCAAAATATAATATTGACACCATTTTCATTTTTGATGAAGGTAAATTAGGATAATATGGGTTAAATTTGTTTACAGTAACCTTAATTCAAATTAAATTGATTTAAAAGTGGTCTGAATGGAAAAATTTAGGTCACATTAGTGATCCATACATGACCAACCTCCTATTTATGTTTATTTTACTTTCGATTAGGTGCCTCATAGCCAAAAACTGAAAATAAAATACCATATTGACTTATAACCAAAGTAAATGTAAATGATTTTAGGTATATTTTTACACGATCACCATATGTATCTTCAAATTAAAGCCAAAAAGATGTAATAACTATAATGTATGTTTTATTGTGATAGTTTCATGTCCAAACACCCATCTTTCATTATTTTACTTGCAATTAGTTTCAATATAGGCCAATATATAAAAAAATAACACTATATCCACATCGACTATGGAGATGCAAATATTTTTGGGCACATTTTTTTATAATCTTCCAAATTCACCTTATTTAAATCCAAAGTGGTTTTATTGGAAGAAAAAGAGTTTCATTTCTGATCTTTTCACACCCAACCATCACTTGAAGATGATTTTAATTGTGGTTAAGTCTCTTATGAGATAAAAGTGGCATAAAAACACCATATCCACATGTGGGTAGGAAAAATGTCAATTATTTTAAGAATATTTATGTTTTATCACCTAAATTAACTTTTAATAAAATGTATATTAGTTATTTTGGGTCAATAAGGGTTATAATAATGATTTGTTCACATAGAACCACCAATTTGATTCATTTTTACATGAGATTATGGGGATTAAAGGCCAAAATCAACACAAAAACACCATATCCATTTGTGACCAAGGACAATGTAGATAATTTAGGGAACAATAATTAAAAATCACATAAATTCATAAGGAATTTAAGCCAATATCATGTTACTAGTGAAAATAAATTCACATTCATGAATAAGGCACTCCAAGCCTACCCTTTCTCCATATTTTTTTGAAAAAACACCATAAACAATTGAAAATAGGGAATTTTTTTAAAATTTTGAACACATTTATGTAAAATCACCCCAATTCAATTTTAATCGGAATAAAATGGTGTGATTTTGGCAATATAAATTTGTATTCATTACCTTGACATGCCAAATCACCAATTTATGCCAATTTCACTCATGATTAGGTCTATTATGACAAAAGTGAGACAAAAAACCATATACACATGTGAATATAATAAATTAAAATAATATGAGGTAAATTTATGTGTTATCACCAAAACTAATGCAAAAAAAGAGGCCAAACTTCCAAAGGCCATAATTTTTTTATTTGTAGCATCGTTTGAAGCCATCTTCACGCCAAAATGACCATCTTGAAAATTTTGGTGCATTCATAAAATTTACTATATTGTAATGACATATTAAATATTTTTTAGAGGCCATATATGACTATCTCAATGTTTTGAATTATAGTTTAATATTATTTTTGGTATTTTTCTAATTTTAAATATTTACATTTTAGTAACAGGACTTGAACTTTAGTTGATATTTGTCTAATAGGTTAATATTAATATTTAGTTTTTTTTTTAAATTTTTTTAGTGATACTCATGCTTT
>JARHVA010004547.1:1217500-1222500 GCA_037957365.1 Torreya grandis | reverse complement strand
AAACAGTTATTGATGGGATAGAGGTTAAAGAGAAAGAGTTATTTGAGTGAAGATTTTAGGGAATATATCATAAATTTTGATATTTAAACTTGTCTCATCTAGTTCACCATAATTTTAATCTAAGAGGTTAGGTGAAATATTTATGATTAATTCTAGATGACCATTATCACCTTTATTATAGTTGATTGGATAATTAAATCCTTGGGATTATCAAAATGGAATTCTAGGTAAGGGTTTAAGGGTGTGTATTTTAAAAACACCTCATTTTTATAATTGTTCAAGATTACAAAGATTTGTGCCCCCTTAAATATTATATATAACATAATTTTAAGGGAATTTAACACATTCACATGTGGATGAAGCAACTTCTCACATGCAGTGTGTCCAAGTTCAATTGAGTAAGATATTATAGGAAACTAGAAAGCTAGATATCATGACTTTCACATGAACAATGGTGGGAGGAATGGTAATAGGAATCTAAACACCACTTATATGATGAATTCACCTTATATCATATCCTTGACATGTACTATAAGTGAATTTAAGTTTACAATAAGAGTATCTAAGGGTTTGAATAAAATCAAGGGAAGCAACACACGTGTCTAATTCTTTATTAATTAAATCATGTTTGACTTACATATATCTTATTTTTATTCTAATGAATAAATTAGGATCAATTGCATGAAGAAGTATCTCATCGAGAATTATAAGAGAGTAAATTTTAGTCAGAGAGAAGTGTTCACTATTTTTTCAACATGGATGGACATCTCTTCACATTATTGGAGAATGTTATCTTCAAATCCGTATAAGGTAGCTTCTTTCCCTATGGGTGCATGATGAGGGATGTTCATTTCAAATAGTAATTTCATTTTTTCATTACAATGTCAAGGATAATTTCTCATAAGATATACTAATGTAATTCAATATGGAAGATGGGAATGTTATACTTTGGGATCACATTCATCATAACCTATTTGAGATTGATTAGATAAAAGTGCATAATGTTGTGGTAAATCCATTGAATGAGGGGTGGACTTACTTTGAAACTTATGATGATAAGTTATTTTTGGTTTAGGTTTGTTTAAATTAGATTGATTTATCTTAGGTGATGTGGTTATTTATTAAATTATTTCATGTGGCTGAGTACAAGAAATATATTTTAAAGTTTGAAGGATGTTTACTTGAGGTATGGATTTGGGGAAAGAGTATAAGTTATATTAATTTATATGAGAGGTATGGTAAATTTATGTTATTTAAGGTGATTCTTATATGTTTTTTGGTTCCACATGCCCCATTCTATGAGATGGGATGGGGAAGTGTCTTAAATAATTCAAAATGTTGAAGACGTGTGATGGTTAGGAGTTGGGATTGAATATTTATAAGAAACTACTCTCCTCATATTAGTAATGTTAACCACATTCTCATTGTTTTTGTTAATATGTATAATAAACTTAATGTTATTATTAGTATGTGTAGGTTGATTATTGTTGTTTTGACTATTAGGAAGAGGATACTAATAGATAGTTAAATGAGCACCAGATTGGTTTAAATCTTGATTTTTAGTTTGAGTTTCATGATCTTTAAGTGTTATGTTATAATCTTGTTGACATTTATGTATAAGTGATTCATGGTCAAACTTGGGTTCGAGGAGGAAGTCCATAGCAATATTTCATAATTAGTGACAAGTATCATGAGAATAAACCAAACTTGCATGAAACCAACAAAATTTGTTTGGATAATGCTAATGTTTCATACGATGGGTAAGTATAAGATCTTTTAGTGAAGGTATTGGAATAATTTTTTGTGTTTATGCTAAGGAAATTGGTTTATGCACATTCATATTATATCCTTGATAATGTGTGAGATGAAGATGATGATTTTTATTACATTGAATTGGAAGAGTATGATCCATTATAGTATTTGGATCAATGACTTAGATGGTGTTTATGGATTCATAAATATCTATAACACCATCATTTATGGAATGTCTATTATTATATTTCACAAGCATGTAAGTTCCTATTGGAGGGTAGGACTGTTTAAATTGAGGTATAAGGAAATCTTGATGTTTAGCTTGGTCTAGATTCTCTTTTAACATTGTTGGGGAAAGAGTCCTAACACAATATTGTAATTTAGAATGAAGAGCACGAGTGAATAAGTGTAAGAGGTTGTCATCCACCATATTATTCTTAGATTTATTAGATAAGGAATTCCATCATTTAGTGAAATATTATAATATTTTAGACTCTAATTGTTTACCATTGATAAAATAGGCTAAGTTATTTTCAAGAAGATCCTTAGTTTGGAATTCTTAAACCAATGAATTGATCAATTATTCTAAGATAGTAATGGAGGGGTTTTTAAGTTTATTATACCAATGTAAAGCATCCTGTGAAATCATTTTAACTAAGAGTCTAGTGGTATCAAATGTATTAATTCTAATCTAATCTTTGTACAAGTTTCCAAGTCTTTTGAAATGTAAGATAGGATCTATAGATCCATTATAAGTGATAGTGGGAGTGATACCCCCTATGTTAGTGTTGGAAATTTGATGTACAAGAGTTAATTTTGTAAGTGTTTAATAGTTTTGTTGATAAGTGGGGGTTGTGGTGTGTGGTTACCATGCAAATACCTAAGGGGGGTTACAAGGGAAATGTGATTTTGTGCTTCCCATTGAGCATGTTGGGGTTGGTTTGGAGATGTATTAAGTGAATTTTTAATTTCATCATTTGATTTACATTATTAGATTGAATTTTTTGCATTTGGTTAAGAGTTTTTAATAATAGTTGGTTAGTTTGAGCAATATTTTGGATATTAAAAGTAGGATTTGATGAATTACTATGATGAAAAGGGTTAAAAATGTTGGATACATTAGTGTCATGAGAAACACGAGTATAATGAGAATAATTAATTTTATGATCTATAATAGTGGTATGATAAGAACTAGTGTTTTTTATTATACTAGTTGTAGTAGATATTGTATGTGTTGAGTGAAATTTGGCACTAGTGTGGATGTTATGGGTAGTCCCACTAAAAGATGCAATTGGCATGTTGGTAGAGATAATTGGCATGGAGGTGTATGAATACATAGCAAAGGATGGCATGTTATTAGATGGAGTCATGAGAGATAAAAATGAGGTACTAATGTTGTAAAATTATTTTCCCCAAATCCTATGGATAAGTTAGGTGAAGGTGAAGGAGGATATTCGAGATGACATTCCATCATGAGGTTATAAATGACTAAATGGTCCCTTCCTCTATGTTTAGGCTTTTAATTTATGAAAAGGATCATTTCAATTATGTACTAAAGGTCTTTTTCATCTTCTACCATTCAGTTAAACAAAGGGTTAAGTGTCATGGAAGAAGGACGAGGAGTCCCATGGTTGGTAATGTGGGTGGTAACATGGACATTGATTTGATTCATGTTCAGTACCAAAAAGTGTGTTTTTATTTTAGAAATTAGATAGGATTAGTGAAACTCATCACATGAGTTTGCTTCTAGTATGTAGCATCATTAAATGAATTTTCCTTGATGAAAAGAAGGTTGAGGATGATTTTTTGAAAAATTAGACAATCTAAGTTTTAATACTAAGGTGAGCAACTTGACTTACTTATATGGGCAAGAAGATAAATAAATCTATAAGATAATGGGTAGAAAAATTTTGCTACATTAGGCAGGAAGATGACCATAAGAGACTTTAAATGACTAAATTAAATCAGTTGATTATGTTTTGAAGAAAAATAACTTGTAATAGGTTGAGTCAAATTAGTCGACTGTGTTAAGTATGAAGATAAAACACTATGAGAATGACTAAGTTGAATGAGGAAACTATGTTTGACAGATAGAAAAAAGTCATAAATATAAATGACTGAGTATTGATTTGTATAAAATTTTATGTAATCACATAAACAACTATGTCAATCTAATATATTTATCTATAACACATAACACAAACCTTGTACCAGTGTTGGTTAGTATATGTTTTGGAATACAAAATACAATTTATAAACAAAAAGTAGTAATAATAGAATGTAAATGCTAATTTATGTAGTGAACATTCTAAATGTTGTTAAACTTTAGCTTTTAAATGTGATTGGATGTTAGCTTTAGGAAGGAACTAGAAGAGATAATCTAAATCTAAATTCAAGTATGTTAAGGATGGAAGGGATCTATATTGGTGATGATATTGGCCTAGTATTGGGACATACACCCTCATCTCACAATCCCATAGTGATAAGGGTTTTATGTTCTTTGACAATATATACCATCAACCACATATTTATACTTAGCCAAAAATCCAATTTGGTTTCCCTCTTGATGGTGATATTCAAGTGGGTAGGCCTAGGTAGAATTATTTAATTACGTTTTGATATTATTGTGATTTGGTAGTGTGTTAAGATAGAATGTGACTAAAGTGATAAATTAACCTTCTTATTTATGTTATGTTCACTATTATAATCAATAATGTAGATAAATAAAAAGGTGAATTAATACTATTAATGAAAATTCATCTACTTGAAAAATACATAGTATTGTGTCAACTAGGTAGACCTAATATGCAAAGAATACACAATAGAGTTGATTAGATCAAATGTGTTTATTAAAAAAAAATTAGAAGGAAACATATTTGAATAAATTAATCAAAATTTTTGGGTATAAATCAATTACAAAACTAAATAGATCCATTTGACTTAGTTTATTGTAGGTTTATAGTTTTCTATAACTAAAAATTTGAAGAAAATAAGACTAAAATATAAAGGAAATGATGATAAGAAATAACTAAGTTGGATAGAATGAACCCAATTACAAAAGAAAAAGTCAATTATATCAAGCGGTGTTGAAGATGCTAAATTTTTATTTAAAACGTATGTCATCTAGAATGAGGGTTTTAACCTATAAGAATATCTAGGTTGAGTTGATCAAATTGATTCAATTGAATAAACTTATATATAATATAGAATTGGGTTGATTAGATCGATCCATTTCTCTATAAAATATG
>JARHVA010004547.1:1160000-1212500 GCA_037957365.1 Torreya grandis | reverse complement strand
GGGTTTTCATGCTTTGGTTCACACTTTTTTGGTTTTCCCCAACCATGGGAGTAAATTTTTCATTTTGTTTGTTATGTTCACTAATTTTTTTCTCATCTGATTCCATCCCAATCTAGCACTCCACTTCTTGATTTTCCTCTTCTTCCTCCTCTTCCTCTTGTATAGGAAGGGACCATTGTTTAATAGATAAGTTTCATGCCTATACACAAGCAGCCTAGAGATGTCCAGTAAGTTTAAATATATGGCAATGGAAAGTTATGTTCTCGAAATTATATATATATATATATATATATATATATATATATATATATGGTTTCCCCCATCCATGGGAACAAATTATTCATTGTGTTTGTTATGTTCACTAATTTTTTTCTCTTCTGACTCCATCCCAATCTAGCACTCCACTTCTTGATTTTCCTCTTCTTCCTCTTGTATAGGAAGGGACCATTGTTTATAAGTATGTTTTAGAAATATTTTATATATAGGTAAGTTTCTTGCCTATAAACAAGTAGCCTGGAGATGTCTGGTAAGTTTACATATATGGCAATGGAAAGTTATGTTCTCAAAATTATATATATATATATATATATATATATATATATATATATATATATATATATATATATATAAGATGACTTTATCTAATTCTAATATTAAATTATCTTGGGGGTTTTGAAAAATAGGTTGATTAATTATATGAACCCATAAAAGGATTATTCTGGGTTGAGAGACATGGTGTAGACATCTTTTTATTTATTATTTGTAATTAGTTCAACAAATTATCGTTTATTATTTTTGTTTTGGATTTTTAATAGTAGGTCAAAAATCTATATGGACCCATAGGAGGATGAGGATGTGATGAGTTTTCATCCTTCCTTTTCTTCTATAAATTGGTCACAAAGGTAAAATTTTTGGTTTTATTTTTAAAATTGAATTATTTAAATTAGGTGCAGTGTTATTTTCCTTTATGGGTTTTCATAACAATTCCACTAGTTATATGGACCTACATGAGGATGAGGCTATGATGGGTTGATTTATGTATTTATTTACTATGGATTCAATGTGGAGGTATTACTTTTCAAATATAAGTATTTAAATACATTATTACCCTAAAATTTACTTTTATTTTAGTTCCACATCATTTTTATTGATGATTGCCCCTACATCGATTAACTTAGTAGGTATAAAACTCTCTCATCTTCCTCATGTGTTGAAGCTTTTGCATCATTTTAAATGCATGGAGGCCCCCATCTTTAATGAACACCTTATCCTACCTAATTACCAAGTGAAGGGTGGAGAGGAACTATTAACATTAAGCATCCATATTATATAATAACAATGAGTACAAGAACGGAATGGCTTAGTCTCAAAATTTTATGTTGTGTGAAAATGATGATATCTTAATATTGAGTGATTCTTAAGGCCAGTAATTATTTAAATTTATGTAATTTAAATATTTAAATTTATGAATTTTAACTTTTTCAATTTATTTATAATATATTCAACATTGTTTCCTCTTCTTTCACATATGTATGTATTTACTATACCTTGCAAAAAAATAATTTTCAAGCATATTTAGCCTAATAAGTTTTATATCGAGTGTATAAAATATCTCATAAAAAATTTGAACCTGAATTAAGAAACATCATTTATAATTAAATATTAAATAAAAAAACATACAATAATTATGCTTAATAGGATGAGGAGGCATATGAGGGTAAGGCTCCTAAATACATATTATTATTTTTAAATTTATAAACTTCTCATTTTTTTTCAAATTTTCCAATACTTTAATGCTTGAACATGAGGGACATATATATGTAGAGAGGATAATAATTTGATTTCCTATAATTAAAAATAAATCTTGGTTAAATTTATGCACTAAATGACTCAAACAATCAAAATGAGGCTAGATGTTAGTTAATAAATTTTAAAACCTCAAACGTTGTTTCATTATTATATTGTAATAGTCTTATGTTCTAAATTTATTACAATCAATGCATAGATTAAATATAGTCATCACAATGAATAAGAAGAAATATTTTGTTAGATGAACCTATTGAATCTTTGCTTAGAATGAATGAGTAAAAATTAGGCTACACATAAGTTTATAATTTTTTATAAGTTATTTCAGATAGGTTTTTATGTTTTTATGAGATATTTTATTAAAAAAATTAGTATTCCTCATTTTATAACATATATTTCATTCTAGGATTAACACTATAAATGTAGGTCCATAAAGGAAATGTATTAATTAATTATATGAAATATCGAAGGGTTGTATATAAATATAAGTAAATTATAAGGCCATACATATCTAGTAGTCATCTTGGAATACACTAACAAGACATATATACCCATTATCACTCTCTTGAGACACTACCACAAAATAATTAACTATATAAAATGAAATTGTAGTGTTAATCAATAAATTATGACATACATATTTTTGTAGTTGTAATTAACTATGTAAATTACAATTTTAAGTGGTTATATAAAAAATAAATTATCGTTAATTATTATATGGATAGAAATTCTATCATAGTATCGATGCAATCACAAAAAATGTTTTATTTATTTGATGATGAAGATATTGAGCTAGAGGGTGCCTCATTCTACAAATCTGATATACATGATTATTATATAGAAGACAAAGAGGAGGGTTATTTATAATTAGGAAATATAAAATTAGCTTTTTTATTTGGAAGGTAGATTATATTAATGTTTTATTTATTTTGTGATTAATGTAATCTAAATAAGATAAAATATTTAAATAAATATTATGTAAAATATGGCACTTTGCATATGGATTTGAATGTTAAAGAGAGATTTATTTTTCACTTACAATTTATAAAATTAGATATGGAAGAGGTAAAATTTTACATTTAGATGATTCCTATTTTATTTTACTCAATTATTATGTCACAATCATTTAAATTATTACTTTGATTCTATATAACTACTTATATCAGGAAACAAGACATCAAAATATATTTTAATTCTTTAAGTGACTTGAATACTGCAACAAGGACTAATATTGCACAGATTCTAATTTTTCATTATTTTTCCTTAGAACCTTAGATTCATTTTCAACATAATATTGACAAGGAAAAAATGGTTATAAATATGGGTTGGATAGACCTAGCCACTCCATAATGAACTATTATTCTTTTCATATGTTCCAATATTCTTAAGAGATTTAAAAATACACATATTTATCTCACCTTTGCCTATGTACACAATCATGGTCATAGTATAATGTGATTAAATTTTTAACTTTTTACACTTGATAACATGAAGCTTTGACCTTGTTTTTTAATCAGACATGGCTCTAGATATGTTCCTTTGTGAGGTTTTTATATTGTTAAGTATTTTGTGGTAGTGTCTCAAGAGAGTGATAATGGATATATGTAGCTTATTAGGATATTCCAAGATGAATACTACATATTTATGGCCTTATAATTTACTTATATTTATATACAACCCTTTGATATTTCACCTAATAACTGATATATAAAAAGTATTTAAGAAAATATAAGGGATTAATTTGAATCTGAAAAGTTCCTATTAAGGATCCCTAGATACTCCTAGTTAGGGTAGACACTTTTGGAAATTTTCAAGATATCATCTTATTTCAAACACTATTCATAGATGAAAAATTAGTGATATATAATATAGTGATAGTGTTCTTGGGATTATGGTGTGTTCTTAAATAGAATAGGTTCATTGTGAATGTGTGATACTTATTTTAGTTGGTCAAGAAAATAATATGCAAACAAATATGGTAAATTGTGAATTTCTTTTGAAATGTGTACATTATAGTATAGTTATTTAATTATATATAAAAATTGATGTTTCTAATTATATAATATAAAATTAGGTGTCAATAAGTTAATCCATATAATGTGTAGAGCTAGAATCCAAAATAACATGTTGAATTTTTTGCTTTCTAGGATGAGGTGTTAATTCAATATGGACCATGTAGAAAAAACCTATAAAACTATCTTGGGACATGAAAAACATGGAAAATTATAATAATCTAGAAAATAATGATAATTTAATAGAGAATGGAGAATTTTTATTCAAGGAATATCAATTGCATCTCTATGATTTGCTTTTGGAGGGTGAACATATGCAATTTTTATAGTAGACTATGGTGAAAGTTGTGGATTAAATGTCTATAAATGAATGCAATAGTCATATTTAATACTTGAAACTATAACCACTTAGTATCTACAAATATATTTAGCACATTCATGCACCAAATAAGATATTTCACATATTTTATACACCATGTATATTATAATATAATGTTTAATGCCATAGTATTGAGATTAAAATAAATAAATAAAAACAATTTTAATCTTTATTATAGATGTAGCACAATGCCCCAATTAGGGTTTTTTCACTTTCCATAAATATTTTAACTATAATAGTTCTAATAAACAAATAGTTATTTTTTGCATCTAAGACTCGTAAGATATGTCATAGTGTACATATGTTTTCACTTCACCCATTATTTACCATAAAATTTTATATAGAACATGAGTCAATGAAAATGTTTATGGATAAAAGGGCATTAACATAATGTATCAATAATCTCATGGTATTTTAATGTGTCTTGACATCCTTTTACATGTATTTTTTATTGTACCAGTAAAACCACATATAGGTTGTTCCTCATTAAATCAATAAACTTAGGAAGTTAGAGGATTATATCTCCATTCACACATATTTACTCAATTACCTCCTTAGTTACAACCTAGGTCTTGTCATAATCCAATGGATGACATTCCCACCTCAAAAGTTAGGCATAAAAAATGACACACTCATTCTTATGCAACTGATATAATAATTCAAACTTTCACTATTGATATTCATACACTAGATTACCCTATATTATCCATTTTTAGATGGGTATGCTCAATATAAGGATGGAAAAATACTTTGTTATATATTTTTTACAACCTTATTATGAGTCTACTTTACATGTACATAGCATTCACTTAATAGATATAGTCTATTCTCCTTCTATTATACTTGACATTATTTCTTATTCCAATAATGTTCATAGGTATAAGATGGAGCATATACCAACTTATAATCACTCCAATATATTTAGTTTGAGCCTCTTATGGTTATGCTTCTAGATCACACCATGATAGGACATTACTACTTTTCTATATTTTAGGATCCTTCGGTTAACCTTCCCCTAGATATGTTGGCTACATTACTATAACCTATGTGAAGGATATCTATCGCAACTAAGCCTACTTAGGATCCTAATCATAGATTCATGTATCATGGTAATTTATTTGATAATCCTTTAACCTTGAAAAACCTTTATTATCCACCTAGATGATGGGTTGATGAGTCATATTATTAGTTTTAAAAGATAGTAACTAAAATAATTTTTGTTGAGCATACTAAAAATTATTAGCATAACAGGAGACATGGAGCTTTGTTCCATGGCACAACTATGTAGACTTGACACATTACCAATATCTTTGATAGTACATTTATGTGATTCATCTTGAAAAAACACTACCTTATAATGATAAGAGATTACCACCTCATAATATATCTCCTTAATATGTTTCCAAACACATGTAATACTATCACTTTTTGAATTAGTGTACTACAAATCATACAAATAATGTAAATTATTACAATATTGTGTTCACCATTTTCCATGTCCCATGCCTTTACCTTCATAGAAACATCATTATGAGTTTTCTAATATGAAGGGTTTACCCTTTTCTATACCCAATCATTCTCACAAATTTTAAGACATCATCCATATTCTAGAGAATATTTCTTTTATTTATTACCCCTTGAAAGAGGAACCATATAGATATATATACTTTTCTCAGTCTCCTAATTTATCCATAGATATCATGGGCCATGAAGTCCTCATATGACTCTTTACAAAGGTCAAAAATACCATGATCAAAGCTAAGGGTTAGATACAACATGATTTATCATATGTTATTGATGATAAATTTTAAGATATCTATCAATATTTGTTAGCACATCATTGTTTGATTTATCATATTATTATTCACATTATTATATGATGGGATATTATATTTACATCTTATTGTGAGCATTGGTTATGGATTGTGGTTTGTATCTCTTTCATATCATGCTCTTATTCATTTCCAACACTTTAATTTTTTTCATGTACTTTACATTTAAGACAACATATTTACATTATGATATCTTTCATGATAATTATTATCTTTATTATTAAACATTATAGTTTAAATAAACACATTCATGTCTTATTTATCAATCTTCACTTTCATTTCCTTATTTTCCATCTATTTGAGATGATTATTAATTTCATAGCTACTTGTGCTCGCTCTTTGCTAAGATCATATAACATCCAAGTGACTTAGATTTTTCCAATATGGCTTACACTATTTTCCATTATAATAAATTACATCTTTATGGTTAGCTAAAAGTATACACATCATTGTAACAATCATTACATGAAAAAATATTCTATTATCTCCATATTTTCTTTTATCCTTTGATTAAAATCATACATATGTCAATTTTGAGATTGCACACTAAAATCTGAGAAAGTAATGGAACTATTTAATACCATGTAATCCAATACTCTTTTGTAATGACTAAGTGTAAAATATCATATGTTTTTTATTATATCACTCAATTTTTATATTATCCATATGAAGGAGGAATAAAAAAATCCATAAAATTTCAAAATCTATATCGTAAAGGAAAACAAAAGGCAATGAACAAAAGTAAATTACAATATTAAAATTCAAATCACACTAAAGGACATGATATCTTAATGCATATCCTATCCTTAATGAATGTTAAAACCAAAATTTAGCCTAAAAATATATTTTAACTCCATTAGGGTTCAATAGTCAAGTAGATTAGGATAATAGGTATCATTTTATCATCTAGTTCCACCTAATTTCTCACACAAGCACTCAATATTCATAATAGACTAATAAATTTTTAAGGGATCCTAAATAATAGGGATCACATTATGAGAATGTAAATCCATTTTATTTTTTATACATATATCCTTAATGAGAATATTTATATACTTGATTTGATCATCCCAAGATCTGTGTTCAATAACTAGAGTATCCTAATGCATTGATCTCAAAAATTCATAGCACTAACATACTTCATTAGTGTGTCTCAAAATTGGTAAGGAATTATATATCATCTATTTGGATTTTCAATTCTTATTTATCCCTAATATTCCCCTTGATAAATATCATTTATAGCTAATAATATATTTCATCACACTTTATACCTACACCATTTGGTTATTCTTTTGTGAGTTGCACTATTTTATCTCAGATAATATATATTATTCTTCACAAATACCCACCTTTTCACAACCCTTGACTCAATTTCTGAGTTACACTATAAGACCATGGATAGGACTAATATTTACTCATAAACATATTTTCATATCATATTATCACCATAATTAAAATATCATTCAATGGTCATACTTTCTTCCATCAAATGCTAGTACAAGCATTTAATCTAAATTATTTTTCAAGATTCTCTTTGTTCTCATTGCTTCTTTATTTTTGGTTTACATTTACATATTTGATTAAATTTTATCATTTTTATTTCACGTTCTTATAGTGTGATACATATCTCATTATTTTTATGCATTTGAAATTCATTTTTTACCATTCATTGATTGTTTTTAGAAAAAAATATTTTATCTAGTTATATTATTTTGTCATTTTATATTCATCATTATTCTTTTCCATGCAATTTTATCATGTTTTTTATAAAATAATAAAACATACATTATATATTTTACCATAGCATATGAAATCATAATCACGTGTGGTAGGAATAAAATACATCAATAGACAACATCCATGAGCCATAATTAAATGTGTTTCTCTCTCTCTTTATGTGTGTGTGTGTGTGTGTGTGTGTGTGTATCTCAAAAAAGTTACATACATCATGATAAACAATGATACATAGTATAAAAATATCTCTAAGGTTGTGATCCATCATGATTAAATACCACACTACCCACAGATAGATGAGACTATACTCTATATATAGTCTATTTTAATGATTACATCCATGCTCGTAATCCATTTACCCCTCCCTTGAGATTTTCCACTTAGGCTTGTAACCTTCATACATATCTGACTATAGTAAAATTATCAAATCCTTCATGAGCTATCACCTACCACAAATATATCTCCCCTTTAACTCTTACTATTATTGTATCCTAAGCCCTAACTAAGAATCTACATATATCTCAGTTAACCTCCCTGACCAACCTAAACCAATCAATATAACCCTATGCTAATGGATTAAATGGATCAATCAACTATTTATTATTAGGTTGCGGTAGCACATCATCCAAAATTTCATGATAGTTCACATCCACCAAGGTCCTTGATCAATATAACACATCTAGCATAGATATTTATCTATCTACATAATATTTAAAATATTCAATATATAACACGTATTACTCACCAATAGTCGTTGAATTCACTCAACCACCAAGCACATCCTATGTACCATAGATTCATATTCATGTGACACCTTTATATTGAATAAAATGAGTCACATAAACATATCATTCTTTGTTATGTATATATTGCATAATAAACTAGCTTAATGCAAACTATGTTACTAGATCTCCCTATGAATGTGCCTCTATGTGTGCTTGTGAGTGTAATAATGTAAACTAAAACTCATTTATGTCTCCATCATTATAGTTTAGTTTATGGTATCTATAAGGTGTCATAATCACTACTGCATCCACTCCTCATTAACTTTAGTGTCAATGTATAATATCATTTGATTGACAAGGTCATATATTTTAAACTTCCACTAGTGTCCTTGCACCTCCCACACATCACCACTCCATCACATATGAATCCCAAAATCTAAGGACCACTATATGATCTATCAAGTGTGATAATACAAATTGGCCTAGTATATGATGAGTATTATTAATTATACCTACCATATATAGTGTCTTTTGATCATCAAACAACATTGTGCTTTTATAGTGTTTCATCATGAAGACTAAGCATCCATATTATGTTGATATGGGTGACAAACAATCTAACCTTGATTAATAGTCTACAATGTTGTAATGTGTGTCATGACATGTAACACATTGTCATATACCCATCTCTATATGCATAGGAGATCACCATCTAAAATATTAGGTAACCATTTTAATTAATATATAAGAAATAACTCACATATCCAACTATAAAAAATAACAATGGGACCCATTATCTTTTAGAATGTATATAGAATAAAATAACAATTATGCACTAACTACAGCCAAATAACATAACCTAAATCATGTAATGTGTCCCTCTCCAGCATTGCCTAACACAAATCTATAATATATAATGGGACCTTATAATCTAACTTGTGATAGATCATTTGAGTTATCATAAGTCTAATAATGGCCTTTAAAATGTTTTAAATGGTCTAAACATATTCAAAAAATAGTTTTACAATAAAAATAGGTTGGTCATTGCTCTCTGAGACTTTCGACCACAAAGCTAAGAATCTCATATCATTTGTTGAATCTCATGTACTACACATCACCAGTGTGGCAATAATAAATAATCTTATTAAAAAATGAACATCATTAATGGTGATATACACCTCAATGGTATCCCTATCCACCACCCAAAAAAATGTATTAGTTAGTCTCTCCCATGTCCCTAGGAAGATGGCAACTAAGTTTATGATTATTGTGATTCATTACATCACCATGATCCCACCTAAACTAAGTGTAGTGCATTGAGCCTAATCTATGGTATAATATCTCCCTAATAGATCTAGTAACCATAGTGCATCCACTAGTCTCTGTAATCTTAGATAATGCCTCAATAAAATTTTAAATAATAGAGCACTAATTATATATCTACCCTAAAATTCACATAAATTATATTTTAATAAAAAATAAACAAATAATCAAATTAAATACTTTATTGGCCATTTACAATACTATCTCAGTCATATTATATCTTTATAAATTTATATAACACATATAAATCTACATCAACCATATTCTAAACTCAAGTTTATTTGCCATTTACTAAACTACATCATTCATCCAAAAATTACACTCCATTAGCCTTTGTGAACTAAATTTTCCATCTATCCATACTTCATCAACCATCATATGTGTTATAATACATATACCATGTTATACTCTAGGTTTGAAACTACATTGGCTACATCAATTTTATACTACATCGACCACTCTATAAAAATATATCGACCATTGCATACACCATTGGCCAATTATAAAAAACCATCTTTTCCAACTACATCAGCCTACCCTATATTATCTTATTTAGGTGGTGATTTTTCACTAGGTTAAAATAAATACATTTCACCCACTTTTAGCATTTAATCTCATACATATTTATTTTTTTATTTTTTCTCTATTACTATATTTTTTGGGGCAAATTTTGCTACACGAATTTCACCAGGTTCCTATTTTTCTTAATTTTTTCCATCTTAATTCAAAAATTCTAAAAATTAACAATAAATTTACCACATTATTTGACTACACCACCTTAAATTTTAATCCATCCTCCAACATGTCCACCTACCCTATTTTGGGCCATCATCTCTCTCTCTCTCTTTGAAAAATTTTGATACATAAAGCTCTTCTTTCCAAAAATAGCAAATGAATATTAATTCAACCATTTATGGTAAATTTTTTAGCTAGACTAAAGAAAGTGAATCAACATTTCAAGACATCAAAGAAGCTAACGCCCATGCCCTAATTCTATTTTGTCCTGATTACACTAAAAACTTCATGATGTATAGCTATGCTTTTAAACATACACTTTCAACCATCTTGGTTCAATAGAATAAAGAAGGTGTGGAATCTCCAAAATATTTGATGAGTTTTCCTCTCAAAGCTCATGAGAAACCTTTAATTATTTACTAAAAAATTATTTATTTTACCTATAACTTTATGTGTGTAAGTCCTTTTTAGATATTTAATTAAGCTTCAAAATCCTATGTAATTAGAGAATTTTTCAATGCTAATATCATATTTTTGTAAATAGTTTGAATCCTGTCTTATTTTTTAGGTCTATCTCTTATTCCACATAATTTACACCTCTTTCCATTTGATTCACATGCAAATTATTTCCAATAACAAGAAGCTGAGTGAATGTTTGTATTTATGAATTATTTGCTTTCAATTTTTTTTATTTCCCACTATAGTTTGTTAGTTCAATTAATGTGTTTCTATTTTTTTCTTGAAGCACCATACTATGTTACACTCTAGTGCCACATGATGAACTTTGAGTGGGGCATATGTAGACATGTAATATTTTTAAACTTTGTGATTTACTAATAGTTTATCTCTTGTGATAATTTATCAAGTTTCAATCTCTATAAGTGGATGGACTAAAGGGGTATTAGGAAAGGGTTGGGAATATTGATTCATGAGAGACATTTCTATTTATCTACCATGCCTATATCCACTATACTACCTTTAGACTTAATCCACTAAGAAATATTCCTCCTTATTACCCCTAAATATACTAAGACCCATATTTTCAAAATATATCAACTTGGATTAGTATAGTATTTATATAATCCCACCAAATTTAAAACTAAGTCAGCTTAGGTCAATGTATCCCAAAAGTTATGAAAAACACTTCACAACTATATCAGCGCTATCTGTCCTAGTTCAAGGATAATTTTGATATTTTAAAATACATTGAGGCTAGTCAACACCATTATTTAGAACTTTAGGAAGTGTTAGGTTCACTCACCACTATAAATAAAAGTCCCCATTTCAATCCAATAAGGAGGAACATTAATTTTCTCATTTTCATTTCTCATAATTATGCTTATATACACATTTGGAGATATCATTACATATATCTTATATTGAAGGAAAAATGCTTGACTTGTAGAGTGTTAGATGAAATAAGATGAGATAATTTTAGCCTAGATCTTGGTTTATCATTTGTGCTACTTATATCCATAATAATATTTTTTAAAGGATCATTGGCTAAGGGGAAATTGAGGCTTGGCATGTTTGTTCAAGTTAAGTATATTCTAACCTTATCTCCTTCATTTTTATAGATATAAGTTACATAATTACTATATTAAATGAATTCATAACTCCTTGTTTAAATGTCCTCTACACTTATACTTAGTGTGGTTATAGGTTTTATAAAACTTGTCATTTCACAACATAGGTGACCTAGGCCCTCGTTTTTCTACCATAGTCCATTACCATTTTTATTTTTTTTAACCATCCCACTTATTTATGTTTCTATCTTAGAAATACTAGATTATATTAATTATAATATTATAAAACATAGGCTTATTTCATTATATTTATTTCCTGGAGGCCTTATAACCTTCTCTATCGATGTTGTGTGATAAGTGATCCTCTCTATAGGTTTAACAAATCCATTTTTTTTTTTTGTATAGATACATTAAATATCAATGGGAACTATTTGATTTACTTTCATTGATTTAGAATATCTTAGATATGATAACTTGAATGTCAATCATATTTCATTGCATACTCTTTATGTTCAAAGGCTCCAAATAAATACATGATTACATGGCATGGTACCATATAGTATCAATCACAAAAGAAGGGGATATGATAATGCAAAAGTGTCGAAAGTTGAGGTATCCTAATCCATTGACTCAACATGATTTAAAGGAAGGTATAAAGGGCCACATTTTTTTGTATAAGGTTAATTAAAAACCCCAATCATGTGTAAGAAAGGTAGGTATCTAGATTAATAATACTAGGTAGCTTCATTGATGGAATTAGGCATACAATTAGCCATGAGCAAGAGATAAAAAATGATATTCATCACCTTATAGTCAAAGTGACAAGTATTGATATGTTATAATAATATATTATTTATCCATTACTTTAATATTGCAAAACATAAACACATAATGATAGTTGAAACTTTATGTGATTAAATACTTGTCTAAAATTATCATAGCTTAGCAGAACATAAAATATTATTTAGATATAATAATGAAGATGAAAAATGAATTAAATAGAATTGTTGTTGCTATAAAGAGGAAATATTAATAGGATCTAAAGAGAATTAGTTACATAAGAAGTCAAAATCACTACACGTGATTAATTATTAATGCACCTAAGTCAATTGTTAATTTGACTACCCAACCATTAAGTGTAGTCAAAATTAGTCTTAAGACTCCACAAATAATTCAAGTAGAGATCTTGACACATGGATAGGTGTTTATTTGGGACCCATTGATATCCCTTAGATTTAACATGATGTTGAGCTGATTTCAAAATCCTTGGTACAAAATAATATCTAAAAAAATAGTTAAGGGGATGACACCATAAAATGATCCCTAATAGAATTCAATGGTAGATCATGTTGAGATGGTCTCAATGGACAAGCGTCTCTTGTGCCTTGGCCCTATGTACCCACTCTTTATTTTTTATTTTTTAATGCATGTTTATGGTTTTAATAAACTTTATAATTATTTATATTAGTATAATATCATTCTTTTCTATGGGGGTCTCATTTCTTGTTATATAACAACATCTCTAAAATATTTTAAATGGGTTGGATTGTAATGAAAACTCTAAGAAATACAAAAAATCCTATGAATATTATCTCTTCTTTATGTTATATGAAATAATTCATTAATTCATAGAAAATATGCGGTATATGTTTATTTTCTTATTATATTATGATATGAATCTTGACGGTTTTATGTGTGCTATTTTGGGTTGATTAAATCACTAATTTGATAATTTTTTGCATATTATTATGTTTATCTAAATAGTTATAATGATTGTGTGTTTTTAAAAATTTGTTTGGATTTTCATATTATGGGTTAAATTTTTATGGATCATGCCTATAACAAATTCTTCCACAAAATCCATAGGTTGTATTGATTAGTTTGAGCCTAAGTAGAATTACCTAGATAGAGGAAAAGTTTAGTCATATTTTTAGATAGTCCATGAAAACAATAATAGCTCCCATAAAGACTAAAAAATCACTTTTATACCTTCCCCTCATTTTTTTTTATGGTCCTTTTTCTGACCCACTCTTATAATTAGTAACCTCTTTTAATATTCATCTTGAAAAATTTGGCAAGGTCTCTAGATTTAAAATAATTTTTAGATACATGATTGATCTCTTTGTGTGGTATCATCTATAGGTTCTTAGATTTATTTACAACAAACTACATAGGAGAGCATAAAATTGCAACTTGTGCCCTAGATTTTCTTTGATAATTAAAAAATGAGAAGGATTTTATACCATTCATTCTTGTAGGGTATGTATATAAAAAACAATGATATTAGCCATGGTTAATGAATCTATACAACAAGTTTCAAATCAAAAATAAGATCTAAAATAAGAGGATAAAACAGAAATTAACCTATAAAATATAAATTTAATAAATCAACAATGGTGTGGACATAATTCTTATGGTATATATATATATATATATATATATATATATATATATATATATATATATATATATATATATATATATATATATATATATATATATATATATATATATATATATATATATATATATATATATATATATATATATATATATATTCCATAAGAATAAATAGGTGAAATGGAAATGACGATTTAGCCAATCATATAATAAAAAATGTAGATATGAGCTAGATATAAAACATTATACTAAAAAAATGAAATCCTAAGGAAGAATGTAAAATTATTCAAAGAATGTATGGTTCAATTCATTATATTTTACATTTTATATGTTATAATAATGAGGAAAATGATAAAATTATTGAAAAAGGAATATCTAAAATTTAGTAATGTAAAAGCAGAAATATCATATTTGTCCTAGTCTATAAAAAAAGTAAACATGCAAAATAATTTTTTTATATTGGAAATTGAAATTGAAAAAAGGTAATAAAATGATGGAAAAATACACCTTAAATAATTATTATTTATAAATTCATATTTTAGTTATTTAAACCGGTAGGTATTATGTCACAACACACACAAGTTACATAAAAAGCTTGGGACCATGAGATTTTAAATAAAACATGCTTTCAGATTATAATTGATTGTAGATTGTTAGTTAATTTTTTTAAATTTGATTCAAATTTATAATTAATTATAATGTCTTAAAAAAAAGTTCAAATTATTTTTCACTGTGTAACAAAGGGATATGCCATGTTTGATGGAAAAAATGTACACATATACTTTTGTAGATATGGTTGATCAACAATATTTGAGGTAATATTTGAGAGATCAAATCAAAGTGGGTATATATAAATACTTTCATGGTGGTTACCAAATGTAAATGGTATACATTAGTTTAATATTTTTGGTAAAAACTATTTTCAATCAAAATTTATGACCACTTGAAATCACCCTACCATGCAGATTTCACGTTTTTCATAGTCATTTTTCCATCATTTTCATATGTTTTCAAAATTGGTTATCAATACCAATTTTTTAAGAAATTAGAATCACCAAATAACTTTTTTTAAGGCTAAAACTTTTTATTGAGGAATAAAAGTATAAGGGAAAAATATGGGTTCAATATTCATAAATAAATAAAATTTGAATCAAAAGATATGGCTTCTTGAAAATAACGTATCAGGAAATATGGCATTTTTTAAACCTAGCCAAATTAATTATTTTGACCTAGATACTATTATTTAAGGCTATAAATGTTTGTCTAAAATTATAAAAATTATTTAAATATCATGAAAATATGTAAGAACAAGTCAATTAAATATTTTTCGAAGGTGGATATTAGTTATTTTATTTAATAAAGCATGTAATTTATATTAAACTTAAATACATGTATTTATTTATTTATTTTAGTTTTATAAATAAGGATAAAATTATAACTATAGATAACTCTTCAAGTGAGATATGAATTAATTTATTTGCTCCACATAACTTAATTATTAATAATTTTTATTGAGCACATTATTATTCAAAAACATTTGGAAGATTTTTTTCAAACTTACGACATATTAATGGATGTTTTTTTAGATTGTCTTAGTTTCCTAATTTATCAAAAAATCATATTTCTATTTCGTAATTGTTGATATTTAAGTGCTAATTTAATGATATTATATTTTCTTATTATGAGTAGGTTAGATTATGCAATTCTATTATTTTGACCATTTTAATGAACTTATCTCTTATCTATTTTTTGTGGATAGATGTTATATTTCTATTTTTAGTAGTTTTTTATCTTTATAAAATAAATATGGAAGAATTTTAAATTGTAATCATGTGATAAATTTACTTTTCAAAGATATTGTACAAAAATTTAATCATATTTGGTTATTCCTTAGACTAGATTGCAACTTGTTAATTCGCATTTAGGTGAATGCTAAATTTGGTAAATATTAGTTATTTTGTAACAAATTGTAAAAAGTGTTCCTTAAGCCAAAACATTACTCAACTAAAATAAAATATCTAAATTTTTCCCTACCCTTCATTCTTTTTTTTTTTAAATTTTTATGAGATTTGGTTGCTTTAACATAACATCATTGCAAATATATGTCCTTTATTGTTGTTATTGTTATCACTTGATTGAATTTATTTTGGTGGCTTATGGATCATATTCCATAATACCACCAAAAATACCTAGGAGAGTCATAATATTCAACTCTTTCCTTGGAGTGTAAAATCAATGATCCTAAAATGAGATGGTACAAACCCATAGTCTATTGTGTGAATAAAACTCACAACAATAGATTTATAGGCATTGGAAGGAGGTACATTTTGATTAATTTCCATCTAGTGCATGATTTTATTTTATTTTATTTTAAAAATATGAAAAAATAAATATTACATATATAATTTAAATAAATCAAAATTAAAATATGTGTTGGCTTGGTGAGTCATGCATAAATATCCTAGGTATTAAGTATGATTTTCTAAATGATCCATTTTTTTCATAGTTTTCAAAATAATAGTAAAAGAACTGTTGAAGAATATCCTATTGTTTACAAATATTCCATTTAAAACATAAGGATGTAGCTTGTATATTATTTTCTTTAAATTTATCGAAAGAAGATTATAATTGGTTTTTAGACTTGACACCCAATTCAATTACTAGTTGGTAAAATTTTGAAGATGAATTTTTTATTTAATTTGGTCAAAAGATTGATGCTTATGTTTTTATAAAATAATTTATTATGATTGAAACATAACCTCATGAGATAATTAGGAACTTCAATTTCTTATTTTTTTTAAAAAAACATACAACAAAAACTCAATTAGTCATAGAAATTTTGAAGAAATGATATTAAATATGTATTTCCATTCTTTCTATCCATTAAATACCATTTATTAAGAATATAGACAATAAGTACTTTATTTTTAGCTTGTATAGAATCTATTTAGGTGGAAAATCAGTTATCATGCACAAAAATAGGTTAAGTGTATGATCATTTCTTTTTTAGAATTATTGTGCTAGATGATCAAACAAATCAAAAAGTCATCATCCTTTCATTTCTCCCATGAAATATTATTCATATGAGGAAGTTGATCTTGATGTTTCTAATTTTATGAATCATGACATGGTTGAAGGATGAGGAGAAATTTTATATGATGTTGAATACCAAAAAAAATTTTAATCCAAAAGAGAATAATAAACATATGCAAAAATAAGTTAAATAAATGTTTATTTATCATATGATTTAAATCTCAAAGAATTGGTATTTATTTAACTTGTCACTCTAAGCATCATAATCACCAAACATTAGGTAAAAAATAATCTTTTTTACACTTCAATAAACTTTGAGGTAAATATTCCCTATACAAATACTTTTTTTGATTTTAGAAGTAAGGAAACTAATTAAATTGAACACACACATGCAAATTATTTTATATTTAAAATAAAAAAAAATTATATAATATTTTAATGAATACAAAGAGTTTATTTCATGTTTGATAAATTTAATGAGAATAAGGTTTTTCCTACCAAAGTGTAGGAGACATTCTAAACAATGTTTCAAAACCAACCCTCAGATTTATTGGGAATTAATTTTTTGGAATAAAATAGATTGTATTTTACTATTATTATTAATAATAAAGTTTAAATTTCATTTAATTAGTTTTTACAAATAAGTTCAACATGACCATTCATCCATTTCAAATAATTTATCATAGTTGATAGTTTTTCACACTTATGTGTATTCATGCAAATTATCTTTATATTTTCATGAAAATTTTAGAAAGACTTCTTATTTTATACATGAATTTCATAATTACATGCTTAAGAATTGTTTCAGAGATAATAATATTTTATAAGGACATTAATATGAGCTAAATCACTAATTTATCATGAATTTTCTCCATATATACCTAAAAAATGGTGGTTCCCACCCTCTCTTCCCAAAAATGAAGGATTAGAAAATTAAAACATCCATATATAGAGGAAGGATAACTTCCACCAAGGTTATGGATGCCTAGCTAGTAGCAGAGCAATGCTCATATTCTCATAAACTTGTGATCAACAAAAAAATGTTAAAATAAAAATAATAGCAAAGGGAACTCAAATTTAAGTTTGACCTTTATTAAAACTCTCATAATAAGGGAAAATATTTTCACATAATCACACACGTTATAAAAAATGAGAATGTTTAGTATGTTGCATGATTATGTTTAAGCTTCTTTCAATTATATGTTTTGTTTGTTTATTTGTTATAAATATTAATTTTTAATACAATTAAACTAATAAATTTTAGGCTCTTTGATACTCAGGAGTATTTCACTAATGAGTCACCAATTTTTTGTTTCCCAACATGCCCAAGCTTTGGACCATGATGTTTTAGTTAAAAATGCTTTGAAATTCTAATTGATTATACATTGGTAGCTTATACATATAATTAATTTTAATGTTTTTCAATCATTTTTTAGGTGCAAAGGAACATTCAATGTGTAATAAATGGATAGGCCTAGTTTGATGAATAAATTATACATGTATAATTTTCTAGATACTCAGGAGTATTTCACTAATGAGTCACCAATTTTTTGTTTCCCAACATGCCCAAGCTTTGGACCATGATATTTTAGTTAAAAATGCTTTGAAATTCTAATTGATTATACATTGGTAGCTTATACATATAATTAATTTCAATGTTTTTCAATCATTTTTTAGGTGCAAAGGAACATTCAATGTGTAATAAATGGATAGGCCTAGTTTGATTGATCAACACTGTAAAGATTAAATCAAAGTAGATCTAGATAAAAAAATTCATTAGGAAGCCAAAATTCATAAGAATAAAATGGTTTAATATTTTTATTAGAAATGTCTTTCAATAAAAATATATTATCACACAAAATAACCCTACTAGGTAGATTTGACCATTTTCATTCAATTTCACAAGTTTTCATAACCAGTTGTCAACAAAATTTCAAGAATAAATTCACATCATCACATCAATTTGGATAACAATAAAACTTTTAATTGTGGAATAAAAAATTAAGAGTAATAAAAGATCTAATATTAATAGTAAAATGTTTTTTAATTAAAGTAAATGGCATCATGAAAATAGCACATTAAGAATATTTGGCAATTATTATATTACACAAATAAACAATTTGTACTTGGATAATAATATTTAATGATATATAATCATATTTAATTCTATAAATGATTTTTTAAAATTATAAAATCTTATATAAAGCTCAAGCAAATATGAAATAATAAATCAACTAAAATTATTCTAATGTGGATATTAGATTTTTAATAAGTAAAATAGGCAATTATTATTATTATTATTATTATTATTATTATTATTATTATTATTATTATTATTATTATTATTATTATTATTATTATTATTATTATACGGATTAAAAAACTATAGTTAACTCTTCATGTGAGTTATGCATTAATTAAAATCAATCTACTTACTTTTATTACTAATAATTTATATTGAACCAATTACTATTCATAAATCTTTGGAAAGAAATTTACAAGTGTAAGAAATATTCATAAATGTTTTATGAGTTTGTCTCAATTTTCTACATTCTCAAAAATTTGGTTTGATGTTATGTAGTTTTTTAATTTTTTTTTAGTAATTTAATTATATTTTATTTAATTATTATAAGTAGGTTATGTTTATTAATTATGCTAGTTTGACCATTTCAATAAGATAATCTCTAATCCCTTTTACTATAGATAGATGTGTTATTATTATTTTCTATAGTGGGTTTTGAAATTTATAAAATTGTTATGGATCAATGTGCAATTACTAATGATATGATAAATTTATTTTAAAAATCAATATAACTAAAATTTACTCATAATTTTTGGTAGTCCTTATATGCTTACACCATGTTAATTTGTATTTGAGTGAATACTAAATTTGATTGATTCTAGTTGTTTTGAAATAAATATTGGAAGGTGTTAATTAAGTGAAAAGATTAATTAGATGAAATATTAAGTTATCCTTACCTCTTTTTTCATTTTTTATGAGATAATTGTTTTAATATTGCATCATTGTCAATATCCATCATTGGGTTTCATTTTGATCACTTGGGTGATTTTCCATTCATGGGTTATAGGTCATATACTATTATTCCACCATGACTACATAAGAGTGTCAAACACTACAACTTGGGCCTTGGAGTGGAAACCATAGATCCTAAAGTGAGAGATTGAAAACCTATTATATGTGGTGTGCATATGACCCACATCAAAAATAGCATTTTTTATGAAAATATTAGGTCTTAACTCTATAGGGAGGTCAAAGATGTGGTGATAATAGTGCCTAGGGAGAGATCATAAATCTAATTAAATTTGATCAATGTTTCCATAATCCTACATTTATTTCATAATTTAAACGCTTTCCCAATATTAATTTTCTATGTTTCTTCATATTTGTATATCTCACTTTTTGTACATATGATTCATTGATTTTATTGATAGAAATGCACAGATATTGGCTTATTCCTTATTCTTGGCCTAAATTTCCATCAACTCAAAAAACTATTTTGGGTCAGTAAACAAATTTTGGAGTTGAGATTATGTATTCTTCACAATAGAATCAAATATCAACATATTTTTATGTTTTGTGAATGGAAAAATCTACAATATTTTTAACCTCAAATTCTCTAGATATGAAGATGCAACTACATTCAATTATTTCATGATATTATTTTATTACAATAGTTAAATGTGAAATGGATGAATCCATAGCATGTCTAATAATATATATGGGAAGGGTTATCTCTCTTATTCTCTCTTTTAAATTTATCTATATACTAAAATCACTTGAAATAAATCTGAATAAATAAAATGCTCTAGGAGATAAATTGTGCTTAGGTTGAATTTATAAATAGTACAAATTAACAATCATGAGACATGGATTCAACCTATATCAAAAAGGGACCAAGAAATTGATTTAAGATAAAATCAACATTCCTACCATTCCTACCTAGATAAATGATGAGGAGACTTTTGATCTCGTCCTAGGAAAAATAATGTATAATAATCTTGTAGTAACATAGAAATGTATGAAATTAGCCTCCATGTAAATAAAATATTTTTTAAAGAACTGTGAGATGTATTTGGATCTCCTCAGAACCAAATTAAGAGTATTTTAGGTTATAGGAGGTCAAAAAGACAATAAATTATACACAAGTGTAACAAACATGACAACATAGGCAAAATACAATCTATAAAAGTGTCTTGTATAAAAATTAGGTGCCTACACTAGAAAACATTTTCATGTTATTTCATCTTGTAAAATATTATAAATTTTTTTGACTAAGGAATTATTTTTCCACATGTTTCCTCCTTAATTTCAATTTTCTATGTTTACAATTAGAATCCATCACAACACATTAATGCTTTATTTACATCTTATATTAGTTTTCAACATGATAAATATATTATGACCAAGTTATTTTATATGAGTCTCATTGGATATTCCTTAAATTGGTTTTATGACATAAGTAAAGGATTTGGGCATAAATTACATGGGTTTATCAATATCTTACTAGTACATTTTTCAATTAATATAAGTTAAATAGTCACATTAAATAAAATTTCTCTAATCAACCAAGGACTTAATAGTTTGGTTTTGAATATGTGCATAAATTTGAGATCATACTTTAAAAAGTATAACATCAACACCTAGATAGTGAGATTAAATGTATATTCTAACATATTTATCTCAACATACATGAAGGACAAATTATGTTTTATACATATGATTATTTTGATGATTTTTAATATGTGCTACAAAACAATTAGGTTAAACTTGTGGATGTTAATATGTTTAAGTATACATCTATAATGTTAACATATATTACATACAAATATTATAAAAAAATAAATTTAAATGTAAGACTAATGATGAACCTAATTTACAATCTAAGAATGAGGAAAAATGTAGTTTAAAAAATCACAACTAGATGATAGGCTTATCGTTCTTTCTTCAACACTGAAGTGATAATTGAAGACACTACAAACCCAAGTCATAACATACTTAATTTTTTTCTATATTATAATGTAATTTATTTACTAAATCCATATAAATAATATATAATTTGATAATTTTATTGTTACTTTTATAACATTCCCTGATTTCATCATAGAAATTAAGAAACCTCTTATTTCTATGGAGTTTGGTCTTCTAGCTTAATCAAGTCTGGTTGTCTTATTATTCATGGTCTAATTCAAAATTTGAATGAAAAGTTGCAAGTTTGGTATTAAATTATCTTTAATATTTAAACCAAACATGAACTTAAAATATCCATTTCATGCATTTGGTTTATAATGATTTTGGCAATTAGATATATATTGATATCACTTTCTAAAATTATTTAGATCTGATGAGTCCCAATTTATTTTGTATAATGTTTTAAGTTAGGTTAAATTTCTCATTTTAAAACTATTTCACCTTAAGTTTCTATAGCTTACCTCACAATTTCATGTTTCTCTACTTATTTTCCTTAGAGATTTGTTATATTTCTACTTTGTTTCCAACTAAAATGATTAAGTGTTGCTACAATTTTATTCTTTTATTTAGTCATTGAAAAAAAATAGGCTCAATTTGATTTTTAATTAATTAAGTGTTGAAGTATTTTCAAAGGTATTCAAACTTAGTAACTTTTTAATTAATGATTTTAGCCATTTGTCTTCAAATTCATATTTTTATATTCTAACATCTATTTTATTCCCCATCAGCCAATGGTTATCTAAATTTCCTCATGCATCCCTATAAAATTGAGAAGATACCACTTTTCAATCATTAGATTTATTGGGAATATTTTTCCTTACTCATTTCACCTACATCTATTGGGTCAACAAGATCATGCTACATGGCATAATCTTGTTTCCTTGTTCCCTTGGCCCCCCTTGGTTTCCTAAATAGACCATAGACCCTCTATATGAGTGATATCATGACATGTGTCATGATCCCATTTTTTAGGGCCTTATGGTAGTTCATACACTAAATACACTATTTCTCTAAGCCTACAGGGTGGTTCATATGTTTATATGTCTATCATTTAGCCATGGATGAATGATATTTGTATGTGTGTCAATATATATTTTCACCAAGATTTTATAGGTCATCAAACCAAATAAATTATACTAAATCCCCAAATTATCAAATCAATAGCCAATTGGATAGATTGTTTACATGCACCTAAGTATTTGAATTGCTTAAATGTAATGATTGCCTAGCCCATCAAAACTATCATAGACTTGGCATTATTTTCCCTTTCAATCTTAATTTTTAAATATGATGAAGTATTTATATTATAATTTTTATTTACAACTTAAATGGATTGAAAATATAAAATTATTTCTATTTATATATTCTCTTTAATCTAAAATACTTGATCATTTATTTGATTGGCTAGATTAATTATTTATTGACAAAGTTCTCTTCTGGGTTATTGATTTAATAATTTCTTTGTTCATTTTCTATGTCTTATTTTATTATCATGAAGTTTAATATCTAATGTCTAGTATATTAATTTTAAATCTAAATGGTGGTCTACCCATTTAAAGATTAGCAATCATTTTCTATTTGTAGGTCTAGTTTTGTTGAGAAGTTACCACTTTTTAGTATCTTAGATCTCCAGCCTCAAGAACACTTTTAAAGTAGAGCCAAAATTTAGAACTTTTGGGTTCCTAGGATCATTCCACATGGCATGATATGTCTTCTTTAGTCCCTCAAGATTATCAAGATAAAGTGAGTAGATAAAAAACGTCATGGATAAATGGGTTGCTGCCACATGGAATCATCCTGCTTATTCATACCTCCAGACCAAATGGGAGCAGTAAAACATAGAGTAGACCAAGTGATTTATTGAGATGATGCCATGTGGAATAATATTAGGACTTAAAGGCAATAAATACATATAATTATGTCTAAATAATTATGAATCTTTACGTTAGTGAGATCTTTCCACTTATCAAGATCTCATTACACCGTTATTTAAATAAATTTTAAGATCCTTAGTAGATTACAAATCAATGAAGATATGCCACATAATAGGATCCCTTCACATCAAAGACATGTTTTATTTTTTGAGATGTGATAAGGGGACATGTAGGTCAGCCTTCCCAAGGCTGATATGTGGACCTCTATGAAATAACTCAGAAGTTAAAAATGACACCCATTTTACTCATCTAGCCCATCAAAATCATGTAGTGTAAATATATCATGGAAATAGATTTTAAAGTAAATCATATATTGGACTAATTTAGATAGCAGTGTGCACATCAGATCAATTAAGATAAAGATCACAAAAATACAAATAACACATATACACATTCAATTATTAAGATGATTGTCATAACGAAGGAATGAAAACTTATGCCCCTAAATTCAATACAATAGTAATCCATCAATATAAGGGATGAAATTCAACTTGAATTTTTATGAGTATAATTAATGCATTAGTAAAATATTATCATGTTACTAGTGATCTAATAAACATATTTTTTATCTTTCAAGATAACCACACATTAACTTTATGCCTTAGCTAGTTCCTTCTAATAATGTTTGTAATTGATTGATGAGTTTATAGTGCATTGAATATTTTCCACAACTAGGCTAGTGGGTGATACTATTTAAAGTCTATATAAGGCCACCTATAAGATTGAATTATGGGTTAGTTAATTAGTGTTAGAATAGAGTAGATAAGAAAACATTTTTCATGCATATTCTTGTTTTCCTAAGTTATATTTTCTTGTAAGAAATGTTGTTGTGAATTATTTTCTATAATTCCCTTGACTGAGATGGGTCTAAACAACATTTTTCAAGTAAATATATAACAAATTTTAAGGCTTTGAAAACTATTATTCAATATTTATATGGTGATTTTGTCCATATTATTTTATAGTTGAATACTTTAGACTCTTACACCATATTTTTCAATATTTGTGTGCTTATTATAGATTGGTTTCATGAATTTCATATGAGTCAAATGAAGTAAAATTATTTTACCTAAAAAAAATGATTACATTTTTTCTTTATGTTCATATTTTGGTTTTTTTTAACATCTATTAGAGTAGGTATAATAGATCTGAAGTTGTAATCCATGTTTATAAACTTTATATTGACTACAAACCTTATCATTGTTTTTAATGTATTGTTGAATCCATGTATGTAATGAAAATTTATTGAATCAGTTGTATCTTCATGAAAAATTCAATTATTCATTATTGTATAAGCAACTAACCCACAAGACCATACTTATCATTTATCTAAGTTTATCCTAAATAAGCCCCTTGAAATGAAACATTTTTGCATCAAATACTGAGATACCATACAAGTCAAGACTGGGAAAATAGATAACTTGGGAATATTTTGTATCCTTTCAGCAAAGGCCAGGTGAAGTCTATCCTACCTAATATGGTGTGCTAAAAAACACATCAACATATTAGTGCTCAAGGGAAAGCATTAATTGGAGTATATTTGGAGATATAATTTTTATTTTGTCTTGTGGCCATACTTCATACTTTTCCCACTCTATTATGTGTTAAAAATGAACATCAACATAGTGGTTTTATAAGGAGGGTCTGATATGTAATATTTATTTAGATCTGAAACTAGTTTTATTCTTGTGCCTATATTTTGCATACCCTATTATGTATATAAATAACACACTAACAAATTTTTAAAAGGATGGATGAATAGGAGATTAGTTAATTCTTTTCTTTAACTTTTATCTCATTTTCTACCTTTAAGCCCACCTAGGTCCCTAGCTTGGATAGGTGTAAGTTTTACCATGTGAACATTCTAGTGTTTACTATTGAATTGATTAAGAATCTTTATTTATATTTTTTAAAATATACCCATGGTGGGATTCAAAATATTAAAGAGCATGCACATGCATTTAAAGAACCATAATCTAAACCAAAATCCAACATTAGGATGTTTCTTTCCACCTATTTACCTTTTCCTTGGATAAAGATGCTTACCATTGGTATATAAGTTTTCCAAATGGATACATCACTTCATTGACTTTTTTTGAATGATACTTCTACTTTTTACCATCAATTTGATACATCCTATGTAGATCTTAATGAACCCATATATTCATTAAATATTCATTTTCACTAGTTTTATAGGATCTTGAAAGACCCATTTCTACAAATAGAGGTCATAGATATTAAAATTTATATTAGAAAATTAGACCCCTTAATTGTTATGCTTATTTAGATTACACCATATAAACTCACATCCTTAGATTTATCTTTAAAAGAGGCACTTATGATTGAACAACAAGATATGCCACATGATTTTGGTGTTGAACCACTTTACCCATCAAAATAACTAGTTGTCCACATTGAAAAAGATTCAGACTTATCTACCTATATATTATCATGTGGACCAATGTGGATCTTATAATCAAAAATGTCCTCAATAATATGTCCAACCAAAATACTCTATGATAAAATATAACCATGTTATTATTCTAAATACAAATTATTATGACTATTTAACTCTTGTTAAGTGAGTTATTTTGACTCATGTTGATAATCAAGTATTTTTTGGTGCTTTTATTGATCAAGTGTTTTTTATCATAGGAGATGCTACATAAACAATGTATGGGATGGCTTATGATACTACATTTCCTAGTTCACAACATGAAGGCTATGGATGTATAAATGGGATGAAAGATGAAGTAGTCATGTTGACTAAGAATATCCCATTAAAAAGGAAAGAATTTGTCCCTGAGAATAGTGATGCTTATGATTCTGATCATGAAGATATACCAATCATATCTAATGAGTTCACATATGAAGATTAAATTATCAATGAGTTATAATAATAATAATAATAATAATAATAATAATAATAATAATAATAATAATAATAATAATAATAATAATTAAAAATTTATTTTATTTAACATAAAGATGAAATAAAAGAGTTATATTAGATAGATGAAGAAGATGTATGTTATGCATCTGAAATAACCATGGCATATGTTGTTACTCCTACCTTTGAAAATCTAGCTCAAAAGATTAAAAACTTGGTTGTATCCATTTGAAACCCATCCTTTAATTAGATATGGAGGAAGTAGAGGAGATTCAAGTGTTTTACCTTGAAAATGAAGACTTAAAATCTCTATATCAACTAGTACAATGGGACAACAAAAGAACTCATGAAATATTCTAAGTAGTAAACATAGTCAAGTTTCACATGAGTTGTCATGAATGTAATGATTATAATGAAGCAATGAAGCTAATAAGAGTTTAAGCTAATAATGACTTGATCTAGTAAATATATTCACATACTTAAACCACTAATGATAAATCTAGAAGGTTATTGATCTAGAGTTGAGTTCAGAAAAGGTGTCCAATTTGTGACAAAACCAATTTCACAACATAGATCTTATCGAGAGCTTTTCGACACTTTTCACAGGTTACAAAATGGACACCATATGCTCAAGTTATAAGCTGCTGATGTTTTATTGTGATAGGGAAAAATGTGGTGTTGCAAGATGATGTGGTGCAATGTGGACATGCCAAGTGGACCAACCAATTGGCGATATGTGGCAGTGAATGGGAGTCCAAAAATCATAAAGTCCATAGATTTTAAATTGCAAAGTCTGTAGAAACTATCTGATTTCATATTGTAATTTATTTACAAGTTCATAGAAATCCCACCAATGAGGGATAATTGTATGTTTTTAAATGTATTGTATTTAATTTGTTTGGTAATATTATACTTACCACACCCCAGCCAAATGGGAGAACAAATTTGCCATGCCACCTCCAATTACCTTATCAATTTAAGCTCCAGATAATGCAAACTTTGGAGTCTATGAGAGTGTACCACATCTAGCCTTGCCACATGCCTCAAGATTGGAGATGAGACCAAGTCTTATGCTGATCCATGAAGACTGAGTACTAGGCCCTATGATGTGAGAAGAGAACAAGGCTTAGTGTATATACTGAGCTTGGTACCTAACCAAAAACCAAGCTATATTCAGGCACCTTGAGCCCACCAAAAGGGCCATTGGCAATGTAAAAGGATGTTGCCAACCTATTAAAAGGACAACAAGTTGTTTAAACTTCCTAATGTGGGATAATGATAAACCAAGCGACCACAAATGAAGCCGATGGGATTGGGACCCCTGACCTACCATTCAAAAGGATAAGAGCCTGACCAACTCACCCATAGGATGTAATATAAGATTAAACCCACGAACTTCTCTTTAAATGTAAGCATTCAGCCTACTGTGTAAGAAAAATATAGACCAATTTGTTGTATTTGGTCATTTTGGAGCCCTTAAAGGCCGAACCAGAGCTTGGAGTAAACTACGATGTTTTTTAGAATTATGATATGCTCTAAAAAATATATTCATTTTCCAATTTTGGAGAATTAGTCACATAATTTTAAGCTATGTAAGTTTCCAATTTTGATTTGGAGAAGCCTTTGCTTGTGATTTAGGAAGGTGAAGGACGTGCTGAGTCAGCCAAGGTCTTTCGAAGGTCTGATCACTATTATTGTAGGGAGATATGATATTTTTTTATTTTTAAGTATTATTTTAACTTGAAAATTTAGCAACATTAATGGATCAATTTGATAAGAACCTAGGGATGTAGGAATTATGAACCCCATAAACAATTTCTGTGTTTTGATCTTTTGATTCATTTTTGCATTTTAGTTTCATTTATTATTCAGATTATAAATTCATATTTTTAATCAAAATGCAAAAATTAATCATTTGATCATTTACGAGAAATTGGATAATATTAGGTGTATAAAAAAATCTAACAGTTTCAATAGATATTTGATGTGATCTATCAATTCACCTTTATTTCAATTTTGAAACTTGATTTGGATTAGATTTTAATCAAATTTAATCATTCCAACATCTTAAAAGTTGAGAAATTTTCCACTTTCAATTTAGTTTAATTTTTGGAATTGAGAAGTTAAAAGATATGTTTTAAATATTTTAAAAAGTAGTGAAGTTTCTACTGGTGTTTACAAATCAAATTTTGGTATCAGAGTAGTTAGAAAGCTAGGTTAGCTTCTGATTATGATTTGATAGTTGTTTTTAGTTTATTGGTTATCCATATCACTTGATTAGATTGTAGTGTGTAGTTGTGGAATTAGTGTGTTTATAGGAAACCATGGGCAAGTTGTCACATAAAGCTAAGATGGAAGAGCTTGAAGCTATCAATACTTAGATTCAGGATGAGAACGCATTCCTGAGATGCAAGCTCTACTCCCTTCAAGAGAAAATTGCAAGTTTGAAATCAGAGCTTCAATCTTAGGATGAGATCTTGATCAAATTGTAGTGTGGTGAACCAAAGAAGGCCATACCTTCTACTTCAGATGCAAAGACTATGACTAAGTGCACTATAAGTTATTCACCATGTAATTCATCTACTTCTTCTTTCCATTTAGACTCAGATTCAAGTAATGATGATTTTGGTAGTTTTAAACAACTACTAAGGGCATAGGATCCAAATTGTTGATGAAAATGGGCTTTAATGGAAGAGGTCTTGGTCAAGATGGCCAAGGAATTACTAACCAAATACAAGTAGAGCATAAATCTCTTCATGCAGGTTTGGGTTACACTAGTGAGTAGTTGCAAATTGGAGAAACTTCCTCCATGGCTAAAGGAAGACAAGCTTTTAATAGCAAAGGACTGAGGCCACTAGTAGAGCATGTATGGTGTAAGAGGACATGTAGCCAAGGTATTGAGATTCCACCTCCTAGTTCTTACACTAGAGTTAGCACTAAATCTTTTGATCCACTTTTTATGTTTAAGTAATTTGGATTTAACATTCAAAATATAATGCAATCATTTCCATGCACTTTTTGTGGAATGCATAATCATAGTGTTGCATTTTGTTGGAAGAGGCATGCTTTGTTTAAGCAGACTGCAAATGTTAAAGACCATTCTCGTCATGTCAAAGTGAGAAGAGGTAAAAGGGAGACCTCACCTAAGAAGGTTGTTTGCACTCATTTCCATATGAGTGGACATCATATTGATCATTGTTTTAAACTTCAATCATATTCTCATTCTCAACATGGTAAAACTAAGATGATTTATCAACCTATTACTAAGGTTAATGAAGTTAAATCAATCCATAATGATGTTAAGGAATCCACTAAGGAAATCAAGCTAACTAGGCAGAAAATTTGATTAAGTGGATTTAAAATGCACTTGTCTATCAAAGCATTGTTAAGAATTCTATTAAGGGAAAGAAAAAGCTTTCAATATGCATTAGTAGAGTTTGTGAGAACACTTTGAGATAGGTTCATCATTCAAAGTATTTCAATTCTCACCTTATGTTTAAAAGCTCTATGTTTTGGAATCTCCTAATTATGTTGTGTGAGTTGTCTAGAGGACTTGAAATCATTTGATCAGTTGGAGATAATAGCAGAATGCATGTTGTAGGTTGAGTTAATTTCTTACAACACTTACTAAATTGCTATTTTGAATGTATCTATTTTTGGCACATGGATGTATAGATGCATTGTTAAGACCTTATGGGCATGTATGGATGTTAGGCAATATACACTTTGTGTTGTTTGCATTTGCTTAGCATATAAGTCCCATACTAGGGCATTATATTTCAACATGTCTACAACATTCATTGTATGTTGTCAGCATTAACAAACTTGTTTTGCAGTTATACTGGGGATTGTTTTAGTTATTGATAGTTCACTGCTTTATAGGATGTGACATTTAGGCAGGCAGTTTGATATGTTATAATCACTTTGGTAGTTGAAAATTCCTTTACTCATGCCATTTGTAGGCATTTTTATTTGATTTTTTAATCATTTATTTTTCCAATGTTTATCTCTTTGATATGATTGAGTTCTGTGTGATGTGATGCAGTAGACCAGTTATAAGATTCCAGGTGATAGTCAACTTTTGGAGACCAAAAGCCTCTTTTATAGGGAGGTGTGATTTAGAGTTCAATTCCAAAAAAGTTTCCAATTTGTGACAAAACCAATTTCACAGTGTAGATCTCATCGAGATATTTCTGACACTTTTCACAATTTGCAAAATGGACACTGTATGCTCAAGTTATAAGCCATTGAAGTTTCCTTACGATAGGGAAAAATGTGGTGTCGCAAGACGACGTGGTGCAATGTGGACACACCAAGTGGACCAATCTCGTGGCAACATGTGGCAATGAATGGGAGTCCAAAAATCACAAAGTCCATAGATTTGAAATTTCAAAGTTCGTAGAAACTATCTGATTTCATATTGCAATGTATTTACAAGTCCATAGAAATCCCACCAATGAGGGATAATTGTATGTTTTTAAATGCATTGTATTTAATTTGTTTGGTAATATTATACTTACTATAACCCAGCCAAATGGGAGAACAAATTTACCATGCCACCTCCAATTACCTTACCGAGTCAAGCTTGAGATAATGCAAACTTTAGAGTCTGTGAGAGCATATCACGTCTGGCCTTGCCACATGCCTTGAGATTGGAGATGAGACCAAGTCCTATGCCTATCCATGAAGACTAAGTACCACGTCCTATGCCATGAGAAGAGGGCAAGGCTTAGTGTATATACTAAGCTTGGCACCTAACCAATAACTAAGCTATATTTAGGTGCCTTGATCACACCAAAAGGGCCGTTGGCAATGTAAAAGGATGCCACCAACCTATTAAAAGGATGGTAGGCCATTTAAATTTCCCGATGTGGGATAATGATAAGCCAAGTGCCAACAAAGGAGGTTGATGGGATTGGAACCCCTGACCTGCCATGCAAAAGGATAAGAGCCTAACTAACTCACCCATGGGAGCTAAGATATGATTAAACCCATGAACGTCTATTTAAATGTAAGCATTCAGCTGATTATGTAAGAAAAATATAGACCAGTTTCCTATATTTGGTCATTTTGGAGCCCTTAAACCCCAAACTAGAGCTCAGAGTAAACTACAAAGTTGTTTATAATTTTGACATGCTATGTGCAGTATATTCATTTGCCCATTTTGGAGAATTGGTGATGTAATTTTAATCTATGGAAGTTTCCAATTTTGATTTGGAGAAGCCTTTGCTTGTGATTCAAGAAGGTCAAGGACGTGCTAAGTCAGCCAAGGTCTTTCAAAGGTCTGATTCCTATTATTGCAGAGAGATATGATCTTTTATTGTTTGTAAGTGTTATTTTGACTTACAAATTTAGAAACATTAATGGACAAATTTGATAAGAACATGGGGACGTAGGAATTCTAAACCCCATAAACAATTTCTATGTTTTGATCTTTGGATTCATTTTTGCATTTTAGTTTCAGTTATTATTCAAATTATAAATTCAGATTTTTAATCAAAATGCAAAAATTAATCATTTGATCACTTATGGGAAATTGGATAAAATTAGGTGTATAAAAAAATCTAATGGTTTCAATGGATATTTGATGTGATCTATCAATTCACCTTTATTTTAGTTTTGAAACTTGATTTTGATTAGATTTTAATCAGATTTAATCATTCCAACATCTTAAAAGTTGAGCAATTGTCTACTTCCAATTTAGTTTAATTTTTGGAATTGAGAATTTAAAAGATAAATTTTAAATATTTTAAAAATTAGTGAATTTTGTACTGGTGTTTACGGATCAGTTATTGACTTGCGAAGAACCAATTATACATATTCCAAATGGAAAAAATGATAATATGGATACAGTCAAAGTGCCCATATTAGCTGAAGAGTAGTTAATAATGAAATCACCATTGGGTCATCATAAATAAAACATTTATACTAGGTTTGGTATACAACTCACTCTAATATGTATTTATTCACATCCTTATCCCTCACCAAAATTCAATGTTTGGGTAGAGGTATTTCCTAAACTCTATACAAGGTGTTTCATATTAATGTAATATAAGTGCATGTTTAAATTTTATATTATAAATCTGATCAATTTACATGAAAAAATGTTTGATAAGAGTCATTAAGATAGTTTTTTTCAATTAAAATAACAACATAGATGAAATTACATGTCTTCCCTTTGTAAGATTCCTACCAAACTTCTTAAAATCTTGAACATTATTATGTTCTATTTTAGGTTTGTAACTAATGAGGAGATCTTGTTGCTTACTATAAATCACATCCTCAACCCTTATTTCCATTTTTCAAACATTTTAGGATGATCCTTTAAATATTTTCCTTTTGATTTCTTTTCATTTAATTTCCTTGCTTGTTTTGATTTTATGTTTTGTTGTTTAGTTTTGAATTTTTTTCTTATTTGTTTCTCTTTTTATTTTCCTTATTGGTTTTGTTCCCAACTTTTTTGTCTTATGATTCCACATCGGTTAATTAAATTGATGAAATGAAATATTGAAAATAGGTAGCATGAGTCATAATTTGTGTGAAGGGTGTTTCTTGAGTTATTTTTTTTCCTTAGATGTTATCATTGAGTCAATATGAAAGGTTGAGATTGATGCATTTGTCCTAGAAATATTCTTATTTGGGTAAGTTTGGGTTAAACTAGATGTTTATTGAAGATATCCTCCTGAAATCTAGAACAAATTTCACATGTTCAAAAGTTTTATAAGTGAGCTTGGGTAAACTTGTTATGAGGAAAACCTAGGGTGAAAAATATATAGTAATTATTTTCAATTGCCATGGTGGTCTCCAAAAGTAACTTGATACATATGAAAATAAATGAAAAGAAACATAAAAGAAAATAACTTTAAAAAAAACTCCATCTTAGGTGATTTAGGTAAGCACTACTAGGGCTATGGATGCCTAGATGGTAGTAGACCAAGGCCTTGAGTGGGATCAAAGGATACTTCATTGGGGCTAAAGATGCCTAGCTAGAAACATAGTAATGTTTATAAAAATGTCTTTAAGGTAGGACTCACTATATTTATGGTTGAAAACATATCAATTAATCTTGATATATATTTCAAATTAGTATATCAACTAATTTTTTACATACTAGGTCAAATTGGGTACCTTATTTTGTCACTTAGTTTCTTTGCATCTCCTCCCTTTCTAGATTTGTTCATGACCCATACACTATTTTAACTAGATATTATGGGTATTAATTATTAAATTAAAAATAATCATTAATATTTTATAGTAGAGTCACAATTTTTTAGGTTTTTATAACATGCCCTAATTTCATCATTGAAATAATGGAAACTCTTATTTCTTTGTAGATTATTCTTTTATCCTAATCAAGTCTATGTCTCTTTTTATTTATGGTCTAATTAAAACTATTTTTAACAATTTTTAGGTTTGGCATTGCACTATATTTTCTCTTTGAACAAGTTCTAAACATAAAATATCCATTTCTTGCATTTGGTTTAAAATAATTTTTGAAACTAAATCTATACAGATATAAATTTATGAGCTTGTTTAAATCTGTTAAGTCCTAGCCTATTTTGTATAACTTTTTGAACTAAATTGAAGATATAATTTTTAGGCTATTTCACCTTATATCTATATAAATTACCTAACTATTTCAAAGTTATCCATTTCTTTTTCAAAGTAAATTGGTCTATTTCTATTTTGTTTCCATCTAAAATGACTAAGCATTTATGCAACTTTATTCCTTTACTTAGTTATTTTTAAATAAATAGGCTCAATTTAATTTGGAGTTAATCAAATGTCCAAGTATTTTTAAATTTATTTAGACTTAGTCTCTTTATAATTAATATTCTAAGCCATTTATTTTCACCTTCATATTTTCATATTATAATGGCCATGTGATTCTTGCAAGCCAAGATTTACTCACTCTCTTTTATGGGAATATTTTTCATTATGAATTTTAATCTAAGCTTCCCTTGTCAAAGGGATCATGATGCATGTCACAATAATGCATCCCCACTCCCCTTACCCTCCCCTCTTATTTTCATCAATATACCATCGACCCATTAGATGATCAAGATCATGCCATCTAGTGTGATCTAGTTTCTCTGAGTTCTTGGGGTAATCCATATAATTCTTATCCTATTCAATCCCCCCAGATACATGGGTTATTCCAAGTGGGAGAATCCTATTTCTTTAATCCCCTAGCATGGTTTGTATATTTAAAAGTCTACCATTTAGAACCAAGTGAATGATTTTTGGATGCATGTCAAGATCTTGTTTCACCATGAGGTTATAATTCATCATACCAAATAAAAATTAATCAAGAATTGAATGATTTAATGGATGTCATGTGTCAGTGATAGCCAATTGGACAAAACATTGGTGTCCATGTTAGAATTACACTTGCTTAAAATTAATGACAATCTAGATAGTCAAAACTTTCGTAGACCAAGAATGTTTTTCCCTTTGGATCTTAATTGTTAAATCTGATAAAGTCTTTAGATATAGATTTTAATTTATAACTTAAATGGATGAAAAATAAAAAAATAACTTTGTTGATATGTTCTTTTTTATTTAAAATTTTTAATAATTTATCTAATCTAGATTAATTATTTGTTGAAAAAAGGTCCCTTGGAGGTTGTTAATTTTATAATCTCTTCATTTTCATGAATTTTTATATCTAATGACGTGTCTATTCATTTGAAATCTAACAACTAGTATATTCATTTTAAATATAATGGCTAGTCTATTTATTTAAACACTGACAATAATTTGTTATCAAGAGGTCCAGATTCATTGATCAATTACAAATTGTCAACATTTTAGATCTCAATATATACCAAACACTTTAAATGTAGAACCAAACCATTGAACCTCTAATTTCTCAAGATCATGCCACATGGCATGATATCACTTGTTTGGGCCCTCAAGATGATCAGGATAAACTAAGTAAACAAGAAACCTCTCATGTAAATTAGATGATGTCATGTGGCATCAGCTGACTTCTCCATGCCACTAAACCAACTAAAAGTTGTGAAATAGAGCATAGACCAAATGAGTTCCCAAGATGATGTTATGTAGCATATCTCAGGAATCCAAGCCAATCATGACATAGAATGATGGTCAAAGACATGTGAAATTATAGTTGAGTGAGATCTTGTCACTTATCAAGACCTCGATGCACTATTTTTCAAATAAAACTCAAGATCCTTAGTAAAATACAAATAAAGAACAAGATTCAACATAATAGGATCCTTGCACAAAAAATACACCCTAGATTTTTTTCACTAGTGAGAAGTAGACACATAGTAAAAACTTAATAATTTTGATATATGGACCTATACAAATTGACTTAGAAGATGAAAATGATGCCCATTTTTCTTGTTTAGCCTATCAAAATCCAAGAGTTGGATTGTGAGACCAATCAAATTTATGAATTTATTGAAAATCCTATCACCTAGTTAAAATATATCATTGAAGTAGATTCCAAAGTAAATCAAATACTTAGCCAAGTTAGATAGTAATGTACACATAAGGATGAAGTGAGCTAAATATCATAAAAATATAAAGAATGTCTATGTAAAGTCAATTTTCAAGATTAGTATTCTTAGCTATATAATGAAAAATGGTGCCCATATATTTAATATAGTTATAATCCATCAAAAGAAGGGAAACGTCAACTTGAATCTATTTTAGTCAAAGTAATGCATCATTCCAACAATACTATGCTATCAACAATCTAATGAATAGAGCTATTATCTTTTAATGCCTTTACATATTAAATGTATGCCTTATTTGGTTATTTTTAGTGAATGTTTTTAACTTTTTGATGAGTGGATACTACATTGAATATTTTAAACTACCAGGCTGGGGGTGAGACTATTGAAAGTATATATAAGGCCATCCACAAGACTGAATTAGGGTCTAGTTGATTAGTGTTAGAATAGAGTAGATAACCATACATTATTCCTATATTTTCTTGCTTTTTTAGGTTATATTTTCCCTAAATCAATGTTGTTGTGAAACATTTTGTGTAAGTCCCCTGGCTAAGCTAGATTTAAACACTATTTTGATATAAATATCTAAGAAAATGAAAGGCATTGAAGAATATTGTTTAATATCTATGCATGTATATGGTGATTTTTTTCATATTTTTTGTAGTTTAATACTTGAGAATCTTTCACCATATTTTTCCATGGTTGTGTGTTTTCTAGCTAGGATATAGATAGGTTCACTAGAATTCATCTAAGTCAAATGAAATGGAATTATTCTTAATATAAAATAGGCTTAAATTTATTTCTTTACCTTCATATTTTATTATTTTTATATGTCTATTAGAGTGAGTAGAATATATATGAAGATGCAATCCATGTTTACAAACTTTATCTTGATTACAAACCTTATTATTGTTACTAATGCATTTTTGATTCCATGCATGTAATGAAAAAATATTGGATTAGTTGTACCTTCATGATAATTTCATTTTTTTAGTTGTATAAATAACAAATCCACATGACCATATTTATTATTCTTTTGATTTTATTATAAATAGTTTCCTTCAAATGGAACAATTTTACATCAGTTACTGAGTTACTCTATAATCCAAGACCTAGATAACAAAGACCTTGGGGATATTTTGTCTCCTTTCAATAGAGGTTGGATGAATTTCATCCTTTCTAAGTTATTTTTTTTAAAAACCCATTAGTACATTTATTAAATAGTATTTTCCTAACCAATGTTTTAATTATCATAAATAAACATGTAACTAATCAATAACTCAAATTAAAACACAAGATTCAATATATAATAAAGAAAATAACTAGACAAATTTATGGCAAAAATTATATGTTTTGATTATAGAAAAACCCACATTTGAAACGTCTCCTTTGCTTACAGGCCTTGGAAACCTCTCTTTTTCCATAGTGTGATAATTGAGCCCTTAGTTTAGGTTTAGTGGATCCTTTATTGGTCATGATCCTAATTTAAATGCATTATTGAGTATACTTGTTAGTTGATTACCTTATCCTAACTTGAATATTATTGAGTAGGATAAGTTATATAAATATCTAATTTTGCTTGCATACATTCTATGGAACTTGATGTGGATCTAACCTTACAGATTTTTAATTTTTATTTACAATTAATTACATCGACCTTTTTAACCGAGTCTAACACTCTATGTTTATGTTTTCCAACTTCATCAATCATGTCAACCTAGTTTGGCACTATGCATATGTTTTTCAACTTCATCGAGACTGTCAACCTAATTCATCTCTCTGTACGTAGGTTTTAAACTAAGTTGAGATGGTCATCTTACTTCTATTTTTTTGTACATAGTTTTTTAGCATTCATAGGAAAAACCACTAAATTAAATTAGCCAATATTTTTCTATCTTATAGGTTTACTCCTACCAACTTAGTAATATAAGCCTATAAATTATCTAAATCTCTCATTTTTGTTACTCGGTAAAATCAATCAATACTTTAAAATTATATTTTATTTTTACATTTTTTTTATTTTTGTTAAAATTATGTACACAATCAACTAGTTCAAACTAGTCAGCATAGTTTATTTTCTATTTTTATAGAACTCATCTATTTCAAGATGGTTGATGTAGTTTATGTATACAAAGGAAACTAAAGCTAATCTATAAATCAATCCTAGATCAGAGATGATAAATCGAACTACCACTTATGTTATTGATACATCTAGACAATCAAGGTCATGACCAATGTAGATCACCTAGACCAAATTAAAGGGTCTCTTAGCATACAATATCACTAGAAAGGGTGCCAAATACTCTAGTTGAGTAATACTAGATAATAACCCTAGATAGGTCATTTGGTTTGTAACAAAGTAAGGTAAAATCTAATCTTGTGCTCTTAAAATATTATGGCACAAATGGGGGATAATAAATGTAAATAATAACTCTACTAAAGTCAATGTAGATGTAATCCTAAGAATGGAGAGATAAATAAATTAATAAACCAATACACACAAATCTATTTACTAATAAAATAGGAGTAAGAGATAGGAATATTTACTTTGAGTATGAACTCATCGAGCCTCAATCTCTCCCTTGGCCAATGGTTATTTGCAAGAAGTTGTTGTGGTTTATAAGGATAACAAAGATAGGTCATCTCTATGCTAAAATACTTATCCTATGAATCCAAAAGACTTTTCCCATAAGAGAAGATTTTTCTCTTCAAAGTAATTATGAAACCCTATGTAATGAATCCTTAAATAGAATGGAAGATAAGTAGATTCAGATGTAGAAATGCATGATTTTATGCCTCTCTCATTAGAAATGGGGTAAAAGTTGTGTATATATAGTTAGATATAACCCTAAACCCTTCTAATGTTTAGTTCACATACTCAACCTAGTTGATATAGTTATTTATGAAATAAATTAGTTAGGTCCTAGACTAAGTTGATTAGGCCAACTTAGTCTTGTAACATATCAAATTCTAAAAATAGGGTCAACCCATTTAATTATGTTTAGAGGTTAGTAAAAAGAGGTTTTGGATTAAGTAGGGGACAAGTGAAGTGATTAATTTCTTGGATGAGTGTGTAAAATATGTGTTAAATATTAGGGAAACATATAGGAGGGACTTGTGTTGGTTTTAAGTGGTGGTAAAAGGAACAACAATCTTATAAATCACCAATGGTCTACCCACCCCTTTCCCAGTGTAACCTTTAAATCATGTACTCAGATAGATTAATACTCAATAGGTTTATGTAAGAGAAAAAGGATTAGTAATTGATAAATTTCAAAAAATATTATGTGTATGCATATGCGTTACTTGAAGATCATGTGTCACATAGTTACATCATAGGATCATGCTTCAGGAAAAGAACATAATAACACATAATGCTGAGTAGAGTAAATTATAGTAAGAACCAAATAAGATAAATGAAAGGACATAATTAAAAAATGCATACCTTTACTTACCTTAGTGTTTTAGAGTATAAATTAAGTGAGAGAAATACCAGGGTTTACAATATAGGGAACATTAGGTAAACCAATATGATTGGTGATAATTTGAAATTTTTGAAAAATATGCATGTAATATGTGGAAAAAATTTCTATAGTGTCAGGACTCTAGAACATATTCTGACTAGGAAAACAAGTTAGTAGAAATAGCATTATGGGTGAAAAATAGAATCTAAGAAAAAATAATTGATACATAATTAATATTGAATAGTAAATATAAATAGGGTGAAAATTAATTAATTTGTAATCTTTACTATTCTAAGAAAATAGATTTCCATGAGACCTAGTTGAGCCTAGAAAGTGACCATGGTGAAGAGACAACAACTACGATGTGGAGTAGGCCTAACAACCACAACTAGTGAAGCTTAGGTAGGTGGTACATTAATGTAAAAAGAAATGGTATTTTTTATTGAAATTAAGATAGGTATAGGAAAAAAGGTATTATGGGAAATGTAGGTATCAAAAATTACCCTAATAAATTTTTTGGTAAACTAGTAATAAAGTGGAAAATGGGTAGGAAAGGGTCCAACCAATAAAATCCCATTGAATTTATGGTAAATAGTTAAAAATTCATTAAAATTTTTTAACAAAGTCATCTCTACTAACTCAGTTGGAAAGGCAAGAGGTGTGAAAGTGGTCAACTACATAGCATAAGGTAGACATAGTATTGGTGGGCTTAGATGATTACATAGTAGAGGGCCAACTTAGTTATAAAATTGACATGGCTGACTTACTACATGGTAGTCAATTCAATATGTAATATGGAGCTGATATAGTTTGTTAAATGGGGTTGAATGTGTAGCATAAGGCTGATCTAGTATAGAAAATATGGGAAAGGGTTGTATTAATAAATAAAAATTGACTGTGTTTGTAAGAATGGGCCAACTTCATAGCATACAGTTGATATGATTTGTAAGGAGGGGTGATAGGGATTTTTTAGCATCAAACATGGTGATTGTGTAGAAAAAAGGTTAAAAATAGGAAAATAGGAAGAAAATGTTGATAAATTAGTTAATTTTTAGTAATTTAAAAATTTTAAGAATTTATATTTGTCATTTTTATATTGATATCAAATAGATTGTATCTTGTTTGACATTATGCAGAGATGATAGAGATTTTGGTTCCTAGTGGATGTTTGTTGGCTACTATATTTAATATAGATATTGTCAAATGTTGAATGAATGCAACTATCTTTCATAAGGTTTGGAAGCATTATGGATGTGTGGAGGATTCCTCTCAATGTTGATCTAGTCTTCATGTTCTTAGAAGCATGAGAGTGAATAACCAATAATTTATGATGGGAGGTGGATGGTGATACCATGGAGGTGACCATCACCCTAGAGAATGTCTATAATTTGATTGGACTACCCATGATTGGGACTCGTATGACTTGTGATGAACTAGTGGCTAAGGAGGAGAGGTTATCCATAGCCCGTTGGGTGACTAGCTTAGATAATATTTACCATAGGTTACGAGTGATATTATTTGATGTATATATCTTGACCATTCCAGATATCTAAAAGGATATGATAGGACTTGTGATAGTTCATATGTTGTGTCATAAGTCAGATGGGAAGGTGCCATTATATGTGGTATCTTTATGTCATTAGATTCTAGAGAAGTGTGCTCTATATGATTTGGGTTTTATCCTTTGGGTACAACTCATGCATGACATGTATGGTATGTTGACTCAGGGGTAGAAGACTATGGGACCCATGATTTTATTGGTTTCTTAGATATATGAGAGGTTTCTCATATACTATCTAGTTGGGTTACCCCATAAGGTGGATGATAGGTTACCTTGAGTGGTGAGATGGTGACAAGATCATGTCGTGTGTGTGCTGCCTCATGCCTCTACCTTAAATACCATTACTAATGGGTAGATTATATGGTATCCACATACTAATCTTAAGGCTCGTTGGCCATCTTGGGCTATTGTGGCTACTAGATTGGTACATGTTCATATTATTGAACATTATACCTTCTAGGTGGAGTAACATCCTATAACTCATGTACCTGACGACCATGATTATCACATCTAGTGGATCCCCTAATAGTGTATTCCTATTAGGTACATCATGCTAGAGATATTTAAGATAGATAAGGTATAGGGGTACCTATAGATATACCAATCAATATGCCTTATTGAATGAGACCATGGGTAGGTCAGGTGCATTAATAAAGACTAGCTAGGCCTAAGATAGATGACATTATAAATTTAGATGTAGAGGGAAAGGATGTAGGTGAGGATTATATAGAGAAATAATAGGGATGATAACAACCACCATGAGAACATATAATATATATGTATTGTCAGAGGGAGAAGACATAAGAGCTAGTGGTGATACATTGAGATCCCACAGTAGAGGCTAGACCTAACTGGTCCATGGAGAAAGAGATGAGGAACATACCATGACATGTACATATGGGGACTTTAGTATTTGTGCTAGTATAGATTTAGCTTATAGTGGAGGTTGTTGATGATTAGGATGACATGGAAACTATGGTTGGTGACACTAGTGTTAGTAATAAATGATTTAAGAATCAAGTTTTTGGATAGATCACTCATTACATAGTTGTTTATGTACTTATTATGGATGAATGGTTTTGGACATTTGGATTTATATGAGATCTTATTTATATTTCATTTGTCTGTTTGGTAGATATGTTTGAGGATGAGTTTAGATGGTGTGTTATTCTTTGAGGCACCCATTGAGATATTTTGGATGGGGTGTTAGGGATTCTCGATACTACTGCTATACAGGACCCTCTAGTACCATCTACCATAAACCTTATACCAACACTATCAAATACTCAAAACAAATCTTATACCAGCATTATAAAATATAAGTTTTAGAAATACAATGTATAATTGACAAATAAAAGCAACAATACTGAAAATAGAAATGTTAATCTATTCAATCATTCCTAAATGTTCTAAATTATAATTATTAAAAATAAATGTGATAAGGTGTTTTGCTTTAGAGCAGAATTAGAAAGGTAAGTTGAATATGGTTTTAGGTTGTTAAGGCTAAAAGTGACTTATACTGGTGATGGTACTCACTTGGTATTGGGGTATGTACCCTTCATTTGACAATCCTATAGCAATAAGGGTGTCAAGTGAATTACCAATATATACCATCAACCATTTATTTATACTCGACCATAAAATTGATTCTTCCCCCTTGGTGCTAAAATCCAAGTAGGTAGACTATGGATAGAATTTTTTGATTCTTTTTTATGTTTTGTACTTTGGAAGTGTGTGAATAAAATAAAAAGTAATGTGACTAAATCGATAAACTAAACCTTCCTATTTAGACTATGTGTTCTAGTATAATTAATTAAGAAGAAAAATGAAATATGAATTAATTAATAGCATTGTCATTTAATCCCTTTCTTAAAAAGTATAGGGTTGATTGGGTTGACCAAGTATGAAAACAACATAGAATAGAATAATTTGGGTCAATTATATCTATTGAATCAAGGGTTAAAGAAATATAATTGAACAAGTCAACTGAGCCTCCTAGGAAAGAAGCAACTACATAACTAAGTAAATCCATTCGAATTATATTGTTGTATGGTTACAATTTTACATACTCAAAAATGTGAAAAATAAGATTGAAATGAAGGAAATAAATGATGAAGTTACTAATAATGAATGTCATAATTTTAATGATGATGAATTTGCTATGTTTAGACTATGTCATCAAGAGGAAGATTTTTAACCCAGGATTGATTGAGTCAAAGAACCTATATTTTAAAAAGTTAGACATGAATTGATTGGATTGATCTAGTTACCTATAGTTGAATATGACCTGTACAAAGCCAACTAGAGTTGATCAGATCGAATGTGTGTTAATTCTATGGATAAAATGTTAGACTAAGTTGAAAAATTCAATCTAATGATGTAAAAATGAAATAAAAAATAAATGATATTAAATGAAGGCATGAAATAAAACATATGAGGGTTAGTTCACATTGGATTCACTAGAATGTATATAAGGGAAAGCGAAGCCAATATGTAAATCAATCCTAGCTTAGCGAAGATAAATAAAACTACTTCTTCCTTTTGTTAGTAAATTTAGACAATTGAAGTCATGACCAATATGGATATGATAGACCTAAATAAGGCATCACTTACCATAAAATATCATGAGAGAGGGCTCTAAATACTATGGTCAGGCAATACCATATAATAAACCTAGATACGTCATATGGTTTGTAACTAAGTAAAGTAAATTCTAATCTAATTCTCACCACATTTTTTTAGGTGAAAATGGGTGATAATGAACATAAATAATAAACATGTAAAGAAGAATTATAGATAAGTAAATTTAGAGGTAATATTCAGCATGTAGAGATAAATACATTTATAAGCCACCAAATGCAAATCTATCTAGTAATAAAAGAGGAGTAATAGTTATAAATACTTACCTTGAAGATGAACCCATCTAGCCTCAATATCTCCCTTGGCCAATGGTGTTTTCCAAGAGGTTATTGTGGTTAATAAGGATAAAATGATAGCTCATCTCAAGGATATAAGACTTCTCCTATGAATCCAAAATACTTTTCCCATAAGACAAGTTTATTCTCTCGAAAAGAAGTATGAAACCTTAAGCACTGACTCCTCAAGTAAATTGTCAAAAAATAAGATACATATGCACAAATGACTTATTTTATCTATCTATCAATATAATTGGAATAAAATATATGTATATATATTTATATTTAATCCTAAACACCTCTTAAATTTTAGCTAACATAGTAAACCCAATCAACCTCGTTGTTTAGGAAATAAAGAAGCTAGATCCTAGACTATGTCTGTCGGGCCTACTTAGTCTTGTGATATCATCAATTCTTAGAACAGGTTCCAACCATTTGAATATATTTTTAGGATATTAAAAATATGTTTTATCTTATTTATGTGATAATTAAGGTGGTGAATTTATTGGAGAAGTGTGTAAGGGATGTGTCAAATATTATGGAAATGTATTGGAGGGACTTTTGTTGGTTTTAAGTAGTGGTAAAGGGAACAAAAATCTTGTAAATCATTAATGGTTTACTCACCCTAATTCTGATGCACCATTTATGGCATGCACTTAGAGAGATTAAGACTCGATGGATTCTTTCAAAAGAGAAATCTTTAGTAATTGATAGAGATTAAAAATTTGTGTGTATATAGTTTATTCTAGTCCTTTTTATTATAATTTTATTTGTCTTCCCATAATTCAATTAGATAAACTTGAATGATTGTATAGGACATGGTCAACCTAGTATAATTTTACGTATTAATTTTATTATCAAAAAATTAACTAGATCAACCTAATCTTTATTTGTCTTCGCAGAATTCAATTAGATAAACTTGAATGACTCTATACGACATAACTGACCTAGTATAATTTTACGTTATTAATTTTAATCCCAAAAAATTAACTAGATCAACCAAATCAAACCTGTAAGTCCTAGCTAATATAGTTTAGTATGTGGTCAACATAGTTTATTTTTCCTCTATATTCAAACATATTTTATTAGGTGGCCAACTTAATTTAATTTGCACTATTCTTTTGGCATAGTATAATAAGTGGTCAACATATTTCATTAGGTGGCTAACTTGTTCAAAATTTGTTAGTGCTCATATTATTATTTGGTTTGGTAGTATGTTATTAGGGTAATAAGTTCACAAAGTAGGGGGGATAAAAAGGGGCCTACCCATGCACATGATTTTCCTAAAATTTTAAAAATATGAACTTCTATAGATAATTTGAGATATCTACACTCCAAATTTGAAGATGGTTTAAGAATATGAAATGTATCATTTTGGGTCTAGTTTACAAAACACTAATGTTATTAAAAATGGTTAATTATAACTAGTCAAACATCTAAAATTTGAATAGGACCTCATATTTTTTTAATAAAACATAGTAGATAGATTGTTGTGTAGTGCACCATTTTTTGAGTAGTGTTTAATATTTTTTGAAACCATTTGGGGAATATTAAGATAAGATCTTCTAGTTTATCGCCTATATTGTTTTATATTTTTTCAATGAATACCTTTTTTATGAATGTTATATGTGAATATATCCATATAACTGATAAAAAAATGGATATCTATCCATACGACATGCCTAAATTCCTCAAAAAAATCATTTTTTTAATGTGTACAATTAAGCCTAGTTTGTGACCATATAACTTGTTTTGCACTTAGATCAATGAAAAACATATTACATGAATATGTATAGACATGTATATTTGTAACATGTAGTGGCCTAAAAAAGGTATATTTAGAAATCAACATAGTTTGAAACATTAAATTAGTCAAAAAAATATATAAATTATATTTCTAGAAAGAGAAGAGCATGCTCATCATGATGGTATTAATTTTTATTTTATTTTACCATTGAAAATAGTAGTGTAATTGGTGATTGAATTTGATTTTTTTTGTTTTTATCAGAACTCTCAAACTCAAATGTAGATTGACAAGTCTAATCCTTTCATTTGGGAATACAAACCATTCTTGAGCCAAAAGGCTTGGTGTTTAAATTTAAATTTAAATAGTGCAATCATGTAAATAATGAGATCGTGTTAATGGATAACATAATCATAGTAATAGATAACATGATTGCAAACACTAAATGTTATTAAAACTAGTTAAGTATAACTAAGTTAAACATCTAGATTTTGAATCGGACCTCCTATTTTTTAAAAAAAATAGAGTATAGACAATTTTACAGTTCACCATTTTTTTGTAGCATTTAATATTTTTTGAAACCCATTGGGGAACATTTAGATAATATCGTCTAGTTTATGAGCTATATTTTTTATATTTTTTCAATGAATACTTTTTTATGAATTTTTCAAGTAAATAGATCCATAGAACTGATAAAAACATGGATAATCATCTATACAGTGAGACTAATTTTCTCAAATAAAATCATTTTTTAAATGTGTGTAGAATTAAACCTAGTTTGTGAAAATATATCTTGTTTTACACTTGGATCATTCAAAAGCAAATTATGTGAACATGTATAGACATATATATTTACGTCATGTAGTGGATTAAAAAGGTATAGTTAGAAATCAACATAGTTTGAAACCTTAAATTAGTCAAAAAAATTATAAAAATCATATTTTTGGAAAGATAAGAGTGAACTCATCATGATGGTATAAATTTTTTTAATTTTACCATTAAAATTTGTAGTGTGTTTGGTGATTGAAGTTGAATTTCATTGTTTTTTATCATAACTCTTAGACTCAGTTATAGATTAATAGGTCCAATCCTTTAGGTCAAGAATCCAAACCATTATTGAGATAAAAGGCTTGGTTGTTGAATTCAAATTCAAATAGTGTGATCACATTAATAATGTGATCGCATTAATGGATAACATAATTATTGGAATGCAACTAGATACTGAGATGGTGGTGAATTAGTATATCAACTAAAACTAGTCCTTTAAATACCTTTTAAAATAGATTAAAAATCATATGTATATTAAATAAAATATGTAAAGATCATACACATACAAATACACATGACAAAAAATGTATATATGGAAAACCTAATGGGAAAAACCATGGTGAGAATAGTTATTAGAATCTAATGTTCTAATCCAACCTCACAGTCAAAACCTCACTAGTTACACATTGAAGGGCACCAACCATAAAGAGACATGAATACTATGATTTAAGAACACCAAATCTAAAGAAGCACCCACTCTATGATTTGACCACCAACTCACCTTATCTGATAGAACTTACCTATCATATTTTTATATGGAGCTACAACTCTAAATTACAACATAGATTCATAAATGAATCCAATCCTTTTGTTCTTTGTTACAAGTTTGATCTGAAACTACTCAAGCTTTACACACTCTCTTATCTTCTCTTCTCTTTGTGCCTCTAGATCTGTGTCTCTATATATCTCTATATGACACACATAATAAATATATTGCTCTTTTCTTCTTTAACTCTAATCAATAGTAATATCACTAGATTTAGTAGCCTTTTCTATGTCATAGATGTCATATATTTATATGCACCTGATCTAGGTCATCATATCTTTTATGTGTTCACACTCAGACTATAACACAACTGCTCTATTCTAGACTCAATTTTAATTTTTTAAACTACAATTTTTATCGCATCTAGAATTAATGCATCATCGTCATGATTCCTAGTTTTATTACTATATATATCATCTACTAGACTCTAGTTTTGATGCACATGCACATTTACATAGATTGATCAGTTACATCGATCAATATCATTATCTATATCATGATTCATGGCTTTCATGCATGTTCTTGTGTTTGACCATGAGACTAAACATATCTTTAAATATCGATCATTAATCTTCACTTTGGTGTTACGATCTAATGGTATGTATTCAAATAGATCACCTTTAAAATGTGTCTATTTCATTGATCTCTGACAAGATTATGCACTCTATTTTATCCATGTACACTTCTAAACTTTAGATTTGTCAACATTAAAATGCATTTGTTGATCTTCTTAATCTAAGCTTCTACATGCCATTCAATCTTCAAACTAGCATGATCTTTACTTTTGTCTTGATCTTAAATGTTGACCACTTGTATTCATATTATTGCATCCTAAGCCTTTAGAATGCTTATGCCCCATTGATATTCTTGAACTTACTTAGTCTTTAACTCACCATTGTGTAATTAAACTTAGATAGCTTTATACCATTGATTATAATCACTGTCAGATCTTCTAACAAGATTGATCATTAAATTTGACAAGCTTACTCTCATTGGGTCTATGTCTAACAAGATTTATGAATGTGATGCTTTTCACTTGCACATTTACTTGGAGGAGCCTTTGATAATTTGACTTTGCTATGTTTCATTATATCTTCAACATATGATTAATTGATAGTCATTGATCAAGATGGGATAAATATAAATTCTAAGACTTAAGAAATATTAATTCCTTTGATCACTACTCAATATGGTAATTATTAGGTTGAGGGGCTAGTTTTATAATGATTACAAAGGTTTAAGTTATAACTTAAGCTATTGGGTGCAGGCTATATCTAGTCAACATCAAAATAAAACATGCCTATTAATGTCATGAAATAAACCCTTAGGGTTTAAATGAGAAACCCTATCATGTTTGAGAGAAAATATAATTCAATTCTTAGCTCATTGCTTCTCATTTCACCCTATAGACCATATATTCAAGATGCTATTAAAAAACCCATAACAGATCTTCTATGTATTTCCTTTACAAATGCCTAAAAATAATCTTTGTAAAAGAATGACAAATTTGCATGACATTTTGCATATTTTGACTACATATGAGGACCATTTCAATATGCCTACAAGGCTAACTTTGTACCTACAAAGCTATTTCTGCACTTAGTCACATGACATGTAATTTAATGCATAAGATCTTCTTACATAAGGAATTCCATCCATATATCCAATTACTCCTAAATATTCCATATATGAAAGATATATCATCTTCAAAATGCCTAATAATATTTATCTTATAACCTAAAAATTTGATAAGTGTTGGAGAACACTATCAAAATGCCTAAGAGCCTAACTTTGGTCAAGCATATCTTTTATCATGTTATGTTGCATGACCTAGGATTCAACGCATATAAATCAGGTATAAAAATGAACAAAATCATATGATAATTTTATCCTCAAACCTATATATGTGTGAATGTTGACTCATCAATAAGCTTACTTGGATCTGCTTAATCCTTTTGAAAATTTGGCTAGAAACTTAGTGATTTTTATCTAAGTATCCAATTTTGCATCCCCATAACTTCTACCATACTTCATTACATGACTTTAAATTTGGCACATAAAAACTAGGGACTAATGTGATTATAACCATATGACCAACTCCCCTAGACTTATCCACACATGGTAGTGGTGATGTCAATAAAATTCCTTCTTAGATTTTCTTGTCATAGACCTAAAGTGTCTAGATGATCAATATGAAGAACCAAATGAATTCCTCTCATGCACACAATCATTATAATCACCCTTCACCTTTTATAAGATCCTTTGCATATCCTATAATCACCATAATAATCCCTAAACATTAATGACATGTTCATAATGTCTATTTTGACATCAATCATAATCATATTTCAAATAATCTACCCCTTTGTCATTGATGGCAAACTAAATGATCTGATATTATAATATTCTACTCCTGCTCTAGTAATTCTTACATTGGCTTTTGATGAGTATGAACTGAAGCTATCCATACCAAAATTACTCCCCCTTAGGCAATGGCACATTTTCCTAAGGTTAAATTGGACACTTGTTTTGCTTCTTCTTTGTCTTTTACAAAGGGCATTTTCTCTTCTTCTCCCCCTTTGACATCAATGTCAAAGGAAATATTTTTGACTATTTGTTTAAATATTTCTCCCCCTTTCTCAAATAAAGGAGTTTGTCTAAGAATCTATAACCATCAACTCATTATAATTTTTCAAAAGTAATGATACGTGTCTTACCTTTTTTCTCTTCCTCTAGGAATCAATAAATATTCTATGAGACTCCCCTTGGACTCATGCCCTATCACTATGATCTAGTGATGTGATGTAGGAGCCACCACTCCCAAATTTTGTCTCAGACATTCAAATTATTCCTTGGGAAGAGGTTTGGTGAATATGTCTTTAATTTGATCCTTAGTTAGTATATATTCCATTATGACCTCTTGATCTGCAACCTTATCTCTTAATCTATGATACTTGATTGATATGTACATGGTTTAAGAATGCATCAATGGATTCTTTGATATAGTAATAGCACTTGAATTATCACAAAAAATGGAGATAGGTGAATTGTACTCTACCTTTATGTATTTTAGAGTTTTCTTCATCTAAAAGACTCGAGTCTAACATGCCACTGTTGCTACAAATTTGTATTCTATTTTAGAAAGAGTAATTGACTCTTGATTTTTGCTTAGCCATGAAACAAGTTTATCTCCAAGAAAAAATTCACCACCACTAGTACTTCTTCTATCATCCACACATCCTACCCAATCATTATTTGTATAGGTCATCAAAGTGAAATCTTTACTTTAAGGATACCATAAGTTATAGTCATTTATGCTATTGATGTATTTAAAGATCATTTTCACTGCATTGACATATGAATTTTTGGGAGAAAATTTAAATATTAAAACCATGCACACTACTTGCATGATATCAGGAATTGATGTAGTTAGGTATAACAAGCTACTTATCATTGATCTGTATATTATATGATTTGCATCAAGGCACTCATCCTCTTTTCTCAACTTGCATCTAGTTATCCTGAGAGTACTAACTGGCTTTCTATTTTCCATTCCAAATTTATTGAGAATTTATTTTGAATAATTGGTTTGAGATATAAATATCCCTTCATCAAATTATGTTATTTGTAGACTAAAGAAGAAAGAAAGTTATCCTAGCATAGACATCTCAAACTCACATTGAATTTATGTATTCAATTTTTTTACACATTTTGTTATTTCTACGACCAAATATGATGTCATATACATAAACAATAATAATAAACATATGATCAACTTCTAATTTGAAGAACAAATTAATGTCTGCACATCCTTTATTGAAACCCTATTGTTGTAGGTATTGGTCCTATCCTATATGCCATGCCATAGGTGCCTATTTTAGACCTTATAGAGGCTTTTTCAGTTTGCACACATAATCTTCTTCCTTTGATAGCTAAAAGCCTTTAGGTTGTTCTATGTAAACTTCCTCTTCTAGGTTCCCATTCAAGAAAGTTGACTTAACATCCATTTGATAGACTTTGAAATTCTTATAAATAGATAATATTAGAAACATTCTTATGGATTCTAATCTAGTAACTCGAGAAAATTTTTCCTCAAAATCTATTCCCCCAACTTGTGCATAAACTTTGAATACTAATCTTGTTTTATTTATTATAACAACTCCATTTTTATTGAGCTTGTTTCTACAGACCCATTTTGTACCTATCACATTCTTGTTGGAAGGTCTTAGAACTAATTACAAAATTTTTTTTTTTAATTGGATCAATTATTCTTCCATGAATTTTATCTAATTCTCATCTTTTTTAGCTTCAACATATCTCTTAGGCTTGATTTTAGACATTAGAGCAAAATTTACCTGATGCTTGTTCATTCTAGATCCTCTCCTTGTTTGAATGCCTTAATTCTTATTACCAGTTAT